>JABXJD010000822.1:40000-70000 GCA_013375575.1 Percina caprodes | reverse complement strand
CTTACTTAACCACTAGATCTCTGGTAACGTGGGGTTTGTAGTACTTACTTAACCAGTAGATCTCTGGTAACGTGGGGTTTGTAGTACTTCCTTAACCAGTAGATCTCTGGTAACGTGGGGTTTGTAGTACTTCCTTAACCAGTAGATCTCTGGTAACGTGGGGTTTGTAGTACTTACTTAACCACTAGATCTCTGGTAACGTGGGGTTTGTAGTACTTCCTTAACCAGTAGATCTCTGGTAACGTGGGGTTTGTAGTACTTCCTTAACCACTAGATCTCTGGTAACGTGGGGTTTGTAGTACTTCCTTAACCAGTAGATCTCTGGTAACGTGGGGTTTGTAGTACTTCCTTAACCAGTAGATCTCTGGTAACGTGGGGTTTGTAGTACTTCCTTAACCAGTAGATCTCTGGTAACGTGGGGTTTGTAGTACTTCCTTAACCAGTAGATCTCTGGTAACGTGGGGTTTGTAGTACTTACTTAACCAGTAGATCTCTGGTAACGTGGGGTTTGTAGTACTTACTTAACCAGTAGATCTCTGGTAACGTGGGGTTTGTAGTACTTACTTAACCACTAGATCTCTGGTAACGTGGGGTTTGTAGTACTTCCTTAACCAGTAGATCTCTGGTAACGTGGGGTTTGTAGTACTTCCTTAACCACTAGATCTCTGGTAACGTGGGGTTTGTAGTACTTCCTTAACCAGTAGATCTCTGGTAACGTGGGGTTTGTAGTACTTCCTTAACCAGTAGATCTCTGGTAAGGCAAGGCAAGGCAGCTTTATTTATATAGCACATTTCAGCAACAGGGCAATTCAAAGTGCTTTACACAAAAACAGTTTAAAAAAAAAAAAAAGAAAATATATATATATATATATATATAAACAAATAAAACACAAGAATAAAAGTTACAGTGCAGTATAAAAGAAAGAAATGAACATAATTTAAAGAAAGGCAACATCGAAAAGAAAGGTCTTCAGCATTGATTTAAAAGAACTAAGAGTAGCAGCAGACCTGCAGGTTTCTGGGAGTTTATTCCAGATATGAGGAGCATAGAAACTGAACGCTGCTTCCCCCTGTTTAGTTCCGACTCTAGGAACAGACAGTAGACCTGTCCCAGATGACCTTAGAGGTCTGGGGGGGTCATAGTGTACTAGCAGATCAGAAATGTATTTTGGCCCTAAACCGTTTAGTGATTTATAAACTAGCAAAAGAACTTTGAAATCAATTCTTTGGGGCACAGGAAGCCAGTGTAAGGACTTCAGAACTGGAGTGATGTGATCCAGTCTCTTGGTCTTAGTGAGGACTCGAGCAGCAGCGTTCTGAATCAGCTGCAGCTGTCTGATTGATTTTTAGGGAGACCTGTAAAGACCCGTTACAGTAGTCAAGTCTACTGAAGATGAAAGCATGGACAAGTTTTTCCAAATCCTGTTGACACATAAGTCCTTTAACCCTTGATATATTCTTAAGGTGATAATAGGCTGACTTTGTAATTGTCTTTATATGGCTGTTAAAATTCAGGTCAGAGTCCATGATTACACCAAGATTTCTGGCTTTGTCTGTTGTTTTTAACATTGTTGTTTGAAGCTGAGCGCAAACTTTTAATCTTTCCTCTTTTGCTCCAAAAACAACCACCTCAGTTTTTCCCTCATTTAATTTCAGAAAGTTTTGGCACATCCAGCCGTTAATTTGTTCAATACACTTAGTCAGTTTTTGTATTGGACTATAGTCCCTGGCGATAAGGTTATGTAAATTTGTGTGTCATCCGCATAACTATGGTAACTTATTTTGTTGTTTTCCATAATCTGAGCCAGTGGAAGCATGTAGATGTTAAACAGAAGAGGCCCCAGAATGGAGCCTTGGGAACTCCGCACGTCATATTTGTACGCTCAGATGTATAATTACCTATTGACACAAAGTAATCCCTATTCTGTAAGTAGGATTCAAACCAGTTTAGTACTGAGCCAGAAAGGCCAACCCAGTTTTCCAATCGGTCTAGTAATATGTCGTGGTCGACCGTGTCAAATGCAGCACTGAGATCAAGTAATACTAAGACTGAAATTTTGCCATTATCTGTGTTAAGGTGGATGTCATTAAAGACCTTAACGAGAGCCGTCTCAGTGCTGTGGTGTGGTCGGAAACCCGACTGAAAGGTATCAAAACTGTTGTTTAGTGACAAGAAATAATTGAGTTGTTGAAAAACTGCTTTTTCAATGATTTTACTTAAGAACGGAAGGTTTGATATTGGCCTATAGTTGCTCATTAGGGATGTGTCTAGATTGTTCTTTTTAAGAGTGGCTTGATTACTGCAGTTTTCAAGGCCTGTGGAAAGATTCCTGAAAGAAGAGATGTGTTCACAATCTGTAGAAGATCAGAAGACAAACAATTCAAGACATTTTTGAAAACACCCGTTGGTAGAATATCAAGGCAACAGGAGGAAGTTTTCAGATGTTGTATAATGTCCTCCAGGTTTTTATGGTTGATCGCATGAAACTCAGTCATATTGGAACTAGTTCTGCTTGAACACTGTGACAACACACATCCTGTACTTGATATGGAGGCACTAACTGTTTGTCTAATCTTTTGAATTTTTCTTTGAAGAAGGAGGCAAAGTCATTGCAGGCCTTGGTAGATAAAAGTTCAGATGCTACTGGTACTGGAGGGTTTGTTAACCTATCGACAGTAGCAAACAAAGCACGTGAATTATTATTGTTTCTAGAGATAATATCAGAGAAGAAGGACCGCCTTGCATTCCTCAGTTCCAAATTATAAATGCGAAGTCTCTCTTTATAGGTGTTATAATGGACCAGGAGATTTGTTTTTCGCCACCTTCGTTCAGCTTTTCGACACTCTCTTTTTTCTGTTCTCACCAGTGGGACATTTCTCCATGGAGACCTTTTCTTACCAGAGACAACTTTGACCTTAGTGGGAGCAATGGCATCAATAACATTTGTAATTTTACAGTTGAAATGATCTACAAGCTCAGTGACTGAGAGCCCAGGGGGGGCGGGTGCGGCGGAGAAAAGCTGAGTAAATTTTTCACTGGTGTTTTCAGTGATATACCGTTTTCTGATTATCTTTGTTTGGACACTTTTGGGCACAGAGATAGAGCCGTTAAAGAAAACACAGGAATGATCAGACAGAGCAACGTCAGTCACCACAACCTTGGAAATATTCAGACCCTTGGAGACAATCAAGTCCAGAGTGTGCCCCTTATTGTGCGTGGGCTCTGTCACATGCTGAGTCAGTCCATAGTTCTCAAAAACACAACACAGTTCTTTGGTCCCCCTGTCCTGGGGGTTGTCAACATGAATGTTAAAATCACCCACAATGATTACACAATCAAAGTTAATGCAGATTATAGACAGCAGTTCAGTGAAGTCATCAATAAAGGTTGCACAATATTTAGGTGGCCTATAGATATTTAGAAATATTGCTTGAGGGGACGATCTCAACTGTAGAACCACATATTCAAAAGAAGCAAAATTTCCATAACATATTTGCGTACAGTGGAATGAGTCATTAAACAAAATGGCAACTCCACCTCCTTTCTTATTCACTCTATTCTCGCTCATAAAACTGAAGTTAGGGGGAGCTGACTCGATGAGAACAGCAGCGCTGTTATTATGGTCTAACCAGGTCTCAGTTAAAAACATAAAATCTAGATTGTGATTAATAATAAAATCATTAATTAAAAAGGATTTTCCTGCCAAAGACCTGACGTTTAGTAAAGCTAGTGTTAGTGTGTTCTCATTTTTTGTAACAGGCTGTGGCTGACGAGGAATGGATGCTAAATTTGCTAAGTTTGCAGTTAAGTGCTTATTCACCATCATTTTTCTATTGCCTATCACAACATAAATTGAGGAAGAATTGAAAACACAGGGCCCGGGCTTGTCTTTGAAAAAGTCATGAGTGTCACTAGTCCTGGAGCCTAGGCCCGGCACATATCAGTTTTTGCTTGCTGGATTTTGCACACAAGCGTCCTTATCGGGCAGAGGTGCCTGGCGTTTTACTTTTGTCCGGGGTTGAGTCATGGGTGAAGGAAGGGGGGTAAATTTGGTTCCAACATCTACCAGCTGCTTCATCTGGTCAGTGAACTCCAACATGTGGGTAGGGAAAGAGGGGAAAGAGTGCGTGGAGATAGCGATGGCTCCTCAAGGGATTCGGGGCTGGTAGGGGGGTTTGAGGGGTGCTGGACGGGTGAAAAGGAGAGTTGGGGTTCCGTATCTCTGCTGACTGGTCTCCCACGGTCAAATCTGTGCACAGGTGGGGGCTGTGGTGGATCACTGCCAAACTTTGTTTTATTTTCCTCTTGTTTAGATTGGTCTGGTCTTGTGTCCTTGACGGGGGGAGCAGTGTAGCGCAGAGAGTAAAGTAGGTTAGAGGTGAACAGCTTTACTCCTGGCCTGTTAAGGAAAAGTCCATCTGCTTTAAAAAGATGTAAGCGCTCCCAGAAAATGTTAAAATTGTCAATGAACTGCAGAGAATGGACAATACATTGAGTTGACAGCCATTTGTTTAGTGCCAACAGTCGGCTGAATCTCTCGGCTCCTCTTCTCACTGGCGGTATAGGCCCACTGATAAACACATCTGCGTTTAAGGAGGTGACTTGGATTAGCAGTTCCATAAAGTCCAGTTTCTGCAATTCAGACTGTTGCTTTACAACATCATGTGACCCTATATGTAGTATAATGTTCTTCACAGTTGGGTGTTCTGCCATGATATCTGGGATTCTTTGGGTCAAGTCAGACACAGTGTCTTTGGGAAAACAGAGTATTTTGGTGTTTTTACTGTTTTTTAAATCTTTTACAGCAGAGTCACCCACAATCAGGGTTTGAGGCCCAGTTGTTAGCTTTTTACTTTTTGAATTGCTCTTGGTCCTTACCCTGCTGTGTGGCGATGAGACGCAATCCCGGTCATCAGATGGCTGTCCATCGTCCAGCAGCAGAGGAGCATATCTGTTATCTTGTTGCAAACAAAGTTGTTGGGGAGGCATTTTGTTGGTTATTTTCCCTTTTGCAGCTGTCCACGGCTGTGTCCGACTAGGTACAGGGGTTGAAGAGGCGCTCTGCTGGGATGCAGGCCAGCCGGTCGTATCACAAATCTCAGGGCGCTGTGACCTGCCCGTTAGTCGTCCTCCCATTTCCCAGGAAAATGATTTACTCTTAGGCTTCGCACCAGCCGAGTTCCAGGGAGGACTACCACTTGTTGATTTATTACCCGTTCCACTGCCCTCCTGTTTCTTTGTAGTCTTCTTGGTGCTAATTAGCCGTGTGTTAGCATGCTTTTGTCCATTGTTTTGGGTCCATGGTAAAGTGGTGTCATTTCCACAAGATCTGTTCACTTCCACGTTCACTTCTAATAGGTGAACCTTGGTTTCCAGAAGTGCAATCTTCTGAAGGAGTTTGTAGTAGTCATCCACGGAAAAAGGAGGCATCTTGCTGCTAATTAGCTTTAGCTGCAGTCACTGTAGGACAGGCTTGAGCTATTGGTAGGCCACGCTCAGGCAGAAAAATGTTAAAATATGGCAATAGCCTACTATGGCTACCAAAAATGTATAGTCCAATGATTTATAAATATCCAAGAGCCGTTGCTCATAGTTTCTCTCAGAGGAAAAGCAAGATTATCAGCAAAAATATGCAAGCAGAGGCAGGAGCAAGCAGCAAAGCGTCTGCACTGTAAGAAGCAGGAAGCAACACGTGGTAACGTGGGGGTTTGTAGTACTTCCTTAACCAGTAGATCTCTGGTAACGTGGGGTTTGTAGTACTTCCTTAACCAGTAGATCTCTGGTAACGTGGGGTTTGTAGTACTTCCTTAACCAGTAGATCTCTGGTAACGTGGGGTTTGTAGTACTTACTTAACCAGTAGATCTCTGGTAACGTGGGGTTTGTAGTACTTCCTTAACCACTAGATCTCTGGTAACGTGGGGTTTGTAGTACTTCCTTAACCAGTAGATCTCTGGTAACGTGGGGTTTGTAGTACTTCCTTAACCAGTAGATCTCTGGTAACGTGGGGTTTGTAGTACTTCCTTAACCAGTAGATCTCTGGTAACGTGGGGTTTGTAGTACTTCCTTAACCAGTAGATCTCTGGTAACGTGGGGTTTGTAGTACTTACTTAACCAGTAGATCTCTGGTAACGTGGGGTTTGTAGTACTTACTTAACCAGTAGATCTCTGGTAACGTGGGGTTTGTAGTACTTACTTAACCAGTAGATCTCTGGTAACGTGGGGTTTGTAGTACTTCCTTAACCAGTAGATCTCTGGTAACGTGGGGTTTGTAGTACTTCCTTAACCAGTAGATCTCTGGTAACGTGGGGTTTGTAGTACTTCCTTAACCAGTAGATCTCTGGTAACGTGGGGTTTGTAGTACTTCCTTAACCAGTAGATCTCTGGTAACGTGGGGTTTGTAGTACTTACTTAACCAGTAGATCTCTGGTAACGTGGGGTTTGTAGTACTTACTTAACCAGTAGATCTCTGGTAACGTGGGGTTTGTAGTACTTACTTAACCACTAGATCTCTGGTAACGTGGGGTTTGTAGTACTTCCTTAACCAGTAGATCTCTGGTAACGTGGGGTTTGTAGTACTTACTTAACCACTAGATCTCTGGTAACGTGGGGTTTGTAGTACTTCCTTAACCAGTAGATCTCTGGTAACGTGGGGTTTGTAGTACTTACTTAACCAGTAGATCTCTGGTAACGTGGGGTTTGTAGTACTTCCTTAACCACTAGATCTCTGGTAACGTGGGGTTTGTAGTACTTCCTTAACCACTAGATCTCTGGTAACGTGGGGTTTGTAGTACTTCCTTAACCAGTAGATCTCTGGTAACGTGGGGTTTGTAGTACTTCCTTAACCAGTAGATCTCTGGTAACGTGGGGTTTGTAGTACTTCCTTAACCAGTAGATCTCTGGTAACGTGGGGTTTGTAGTACTTACTTAACCAGTAGATCTCTGGTAACGTGGGGTTTGTAGTACTTACTTAACCAGTAGATCTCTGGTAACGTGGGGTTTGTAGTACTTACTTAACCAGTAGATCTCTGGTAACGTGGGGTTTGTAGTACTTCCTTAACCAGTAGATCTCTGGTAACGTGGGGTTTGTAGTACTTCCTTAACCAGTAGATCTCTGGTAACGTGGGGTTTGTAGTACTTCCTTAACCAGTAGATCTCTGGTAACGTGGGGTTTGTAGTACTTCCTTAACCAGTAGATCTCTGGTAACGTGGGGTTTGTAGTACTTACTTAACCAGTAGATCTCTGGTAACGTGGGGTTTGTAGTACTTACTTAACCAGTAGATCTCTGGTAACGTGGGGTTTGTAGTACTTACTTAACCACTAGATCTCTGGTAACGTGGGGTTTGTAGTACTTCCTTAACCAGTAGATCTCTGGTAACGTGGGGTTTGTAGTACTTCCTTAACCACTAGATCTCTGGTAACGTGGGGTTTGTAGTACTTCCTTAACCACTAGATCTCTGGTAACGTGGGGTTTGTAGTACTTCCTTAACCACTAGATCTCTGGTAACGTGGGGTTCACCCCCCGTCCGTCCGTCCGAGTAGACAGATACAGATAATGCTGTACTCGCTCCCTGAGCTGAAGACGGACGGACATGCAGACTGAGACAGACTTTTTTAACCTTTAAAACAACGTAACACTAACTTATTAACTTTAGTTTGAGTTATTTCTGGAATTTATGGTCAATAAAGCTCATTTATAGGAAATTATACCTAATGTTTGATTTAGAAAAGCAGAAATTAGGAATTATTGAGACTAAAAATATGTCAACTTTAGGATACTCAATACTATTTATATTTAATACTAATACTACTTTATATATACATACATATAATACTAATACTATTTCAAAAACACTTCAATTTTTCTGGTTTATTACTGTTATCAATAACAAAACAGTTCATAATAAATGACAAGAAACACTAATGTCACACAGATGATTCTTTATTGATGTGATTTATTAAAACAGATGATTAGTTTAAAATGTGAGTAATATATATATATATATATATATATATATATATATATATATATATATATATATATATATATTTATTATATAATATATATGTATATTTATTATATAATAGGCCTATATATGTATATATTAGTTTCATACCAACATGTAAGAACGTTTAAAAGATTATTTATTAAGATATAAAACAGATGATTAGTTGAAACTTCCTGCAGAGAACAGAGAAATATTTCTTCATATGAAGCAGAAACCAGTTAAATCTCCACAAGCACTTCCTCATGAACCCAATGACATCATCACCGGCCCGGCCAATCAGCTGCACTCGTTTCCTTTGATGAGGAAGAAGGTTCCAGCAGCCACGCCGAGCAGACCCACAGTCAGACCCAGTCCACAGAAAACCGCAGGTCCAATACCGGGCTCAGTCTTCTCCACATCTGGAGACAGAGACACAGAGACATTAAGATCCACATCTGGAGACAGAGACATTAAGATCCACATCTGGACACAGAGACACAGAGACATTAAGATCCACATCTGGACACAGAGACACAGAGACATTAAGATCCACATCTGGACACAGAGACATTAAGATCCACATCTGGACACAGAGACACAGAGACACTAAGATCCACATCTGGAGACAGAGACACAGAGACATTAAGATCCACATCTGGACACAGAGACACAGAGACATTAAGATCCACATCTGGACACAGAGACACAGAGACATTAAGATCCACATCTGGACACAGAGACACAGAGACATTAAGATCCACATCTGGACACAGAGACACAGAGACATTAAGATCCACATCTGGACACAGAGACATTAAGATCCACATCTGGAGACAGAGACGTTCAGATCCACATCTGGAGACTCAGACGCAGAGACATTCAGATCCACATCTGGAGACAGAAACATTAAGATCCACATCTGGACACAGAGACACAGAGACATTAAGATCCACATCTGGAGACAGAGACATTAAGATCCACATCTGGACACAGATACATTAAGATCCACATCTGGACACAGAGACATTAAGATCCACATCTGGAGACAGAGACACAGGGACATTAAGATCCACATCTGTAGACAGAGACACAGGGACATTAAGATCCACATCTGGAGACAGAGACACAGAGACAATAAGATCCACATCTGGAGACAGAGACACAGAGACATTAAGATCCACATCTGGAGACAGAGACATTAAGATCCACATCTGGACATAGAGACATTAAGATCCACATTTGGAGACAGAGACATTAAGATCCACATCTGGAGACAGAGACACAGAGACATTAAGATCCACATCTGGACACTGAGACACAGAGACATTAAGATCCACATCTGGAGACAGAGACATTAAGATCCACATCTGGAGACAGAGAGACATTAAGATCCACATCTGGAGACAGAGACATTAAGATCCACATCTGGACACAGAGACATTAAGATCCACATCTAGAGACAGAGACATTAAGATCCACATCTGGAGACAGAGACATTAAGATCCACATCTGGAGACAGAGAAACAGAGACATTAAGATCCACATCTGGAGACAGAGACACAGAGACATTATGATCCACATCTGGAGACAGAGACATTAAGATCCACATTTGGAGACAGAGACATTAAGATCCACATCTGGACACAGAGACATTAAGATCCACATCTGGAGACAGATACACAGGGACATTAAGATCCACATCTGGAGACAGAGACACAGAGACAATAAGATCCACATCTGGAGACAGAGACACAGAGACATTAAGATCCACATCTGGACACAGAGACACAGAGACATTAAGATCCACATCTGGACACAGAGACATTAAGATCAACATCTGGACACAGAGACACAGAGACATTAAGATCCACATCTGGAGAGTAAGACACAGAGACATTAAGATCCACATCTGGAAACAGAGACATTAAGATCCACATCTGGACATAGAGACATTAAGATCCACATTTGGAGACAGAGACATTAAGATCCACATCTGGAGACAGAGACACAGAGACATTAAGATCCACATCTGGAGACAGAGACATTAAGATCCACATCTGGAGACAGAGACACAGAGACATTAAGATCCACATCTGGAGACAGAGACACAGAGACAACAACATCCACATCTGGAGACAGAGACACAGAGACATTAAGATCCACATCTGGAGACAGAGACATTAAGATCCACATCTGGAGACAGAGACACAGAGACATTAAGATCCACATCTGGACACAGAGACACAGAGACATTAGGAGCCTGGTCTGTGATTGGTTAATGAGCTGACTGTCTACAGTGAGAGTGTAAATAAAGTTTCTGACCCAGATCCTGGTCTGTGATTGGTTAATGAGTTGACTGTCTGCAGTGAGAGTGTAAATAAAGTTTCTGACCCAGATCCTGGTCAGTGATTGGTTAATGAGCTTATTGTCTGCAGTGAGAGTGTAAATAAAGTTTCTGACCCCAGATCCTGGTCTGTGGCTGGTCCAGGGCCACATGGTGGACTGTACAGCTGTAGACGTCTCCCGGCTGGGGGGTGAACTCCAGTCTGGAGAACTGGTTGAAGGAGCCGTCTTTGTTGGGGTAGGGGACGTTGGTGCTGGTTGCCGTGGTGACGTTGTCTCCGTTCCGGGTCCAGGAGAAGACCACCGGAGCCGGATAGAAACCAGTCACGTAGCAGATGAGGTCGTTCTTCTCTCCCAGGACCAGGTCTTCTTTGGTGTAGACCATGGGACTGGAAGGAGGATCTGGACCCACACACACACACACACACACACACACACACACACACACACACACACACACACACACACACACACAGACACACACACACACACACACACACACACACACACACACAGAGACACACACACACACACACATACATACAGACATACACACACACACACACACACAGACACACACACACAGACACACAGACAGACACACACACACACACACACACACACACACACACAGACAGACACACACACACACACACACACACACACACACACACACACACACACACACACACACACACACACTGAAAATGATTTCTAACCCTAAAATATTGTGGAAGTGTGTTGTGTGTGTACATTTATAAATGTAAAGACATTTATTTATTCTGACGTTCAGTGTGAGTAACTGAAGAGAAAAAGATTCAGTGTTTACCGTGGTCCACAGGGAGGTCCTTCAGGGCTTCACGTAAGACTTTCAGGTTCCCTCTGCAGATCTGTTGATTAGCCACAGCTTGTTCATAACCTCCTGGGTAGGTCCCATGATCTACGAAACTGGGCTGAGGGTCCACTCCTCTCTGGTTGATGAAGTCTGCGTACCACTTCTCTTCTCCATCCAGAGCATACATGTCCTCTCCATCAGAGTCTGAACAGCCGAGGACAGCAAGGTCCTTATGTAGAACTGGAGAGAACACAGATTATATCTGAAACATGAGATTATATCTGAAACATGAGATTATATCTGAAACATGAGATTATATCTGAAACATGAGATTATATCTGAAACATGAGATTATATCTGGAACATGAGATTATGTCTGAAACATGAGATTATATCTGGAACATGAGATTATGTCTGAAACATGAGATTATGTCTGAAACATGAGATTATATCTGGAACATGAGATTATATCTGGAACATGAGATTATATCTGGAACATGAGATTATATCTGAAACATGAGATTATATCTGGAACATGAGATTATATCTGAAACATGAGATTATATCTGTCTGTAATTTACCGGCAGCTGAGATGCAGAAGAGACCGGAGAGGACGAGGACCATCATCATCTTCATCTCTCTGTAGACCTGAACCTGAGTCTCTCTGTAGACCTGAACCTGTGTGAGACTCTGTTGACCTGAACCTGTCTGGGTCCCTCTGTAGACCTGAACCTGTCTGAGTCTCTCTGTAGACCTGGACCTGTCTGAGTCTCTGTAGACCTGAACCTGTCTGAGTCTCTCTGTAGACCTGAACCTGTCTGAGTCTCTGTAGACCTGGACCTGTCTGAGTCTCTGTAGACCTGAACAACAGTCTGAGGACGACTGACAGAAACTCCAGCAGCAGCTGATCTCTAACACTCTGAGCAGCCAATCAGAGAGCAGAGATGACGTGACATCATCAGTGTCCAGGTAGAGAGAGGCTGCTGCTGAGCTGTAATACACAGACATGCTGACAGATCAGGGAGAGAGACTGGTCATAAAGTCTTATTAATGCTTTTATATCTTAAACTTTATAGTTTCATTCAAAATAAAGTCTTTAAATTCACAACTTTCTATAAATTATATTTAACTTTATTGTTTTTATTGGAGTAAAAATATAAATACAGTCAGAAGTACAACATGATAGTAAAGTACAGACAGGACAATAAACACACTGCAGCTCAGACGACTGTTAACAGAAGGTGTTAGAGTAAAATAAAGGAAGTATTAATATCTGCAGGGTCATAGAGTATATATATATATATATATATATATATATATATATATATATCTATATCTATATCTATATATATATATATACAGTATATATATAGATATATATATATATATCTATATATATATAGATATATATATAAATATATATATATCTATATATATATATATAAGATATATCAGAATAATACATGTAATATGAACAATGAAAGGACAACATGCTCAGACTTGTGCTGTGTAGAGTGTGTAGTATGAAGAGCAGTAGAATATTACTATGTACAGGTGTAGTTACAGTATGTACAGTACTGTGTACAGGTGTAGTTACAGTATGTACAGTACTGTGTACAGGTGTAGTTACAGTATGTACAGTACTATGTACAGGTGTAGTTACAGTATGTACAGTACTATGTACAGGTGTAGTTACAGTATGTACAGTACTGTGTATGGGTGTAGTTGCAGTATGGACAGTACTATGTACAGGTGTAGTTACAGTATGTACAGTACTATGTATGGGTGTAGTTACAGTATGTACAGTACTATGTATGGGTGTAGTTACAGTATGTACAGTACTGTGTACAGGTGTAGTTACAGTATGTACAGTACTATGTACATGTGTAGTTACAGTATGTACAGTACTATGTACAGGTGTAGTTACAGTGTGTACAGTACTATGTACAGGTGTAGTTACAGTATGTACAGTACTGTGTATGGGTGTAGTTACAGTATGTACAGTACTATGTACAGGTGTAGTTACAGTATGTACAGTACTGTGTATGGGTGTAGTTACAGTATGTACAGTACTGTGTATGGGTGTAGTTGCAGTATGGACAGTACTATGTACAGGTGTAGTTACAGTATGTACAGTACTATGTACAGGTGTAGTTGCAGTATGTACAGTACTATGTACAGGTGTAGTTGCAGTATGTACAGTATTATGTACGGGTGTAGTTGCAGTATGTACAGTACTATGTACGGGTGTAGTTGCAGTATGTACAGTACTATGTACGGGTGTAGTTGCAGTATGTACAGTACTATGTATGGGTGTAGTTACAGTATGTACAGTACTATGTATGGGTGTAGTTGCAGTATGTACAGTACTACGTATGGGTGTAGTAGCAGTATGGACAAGGACGAGGACGAGGACGGGGAGGACGAGGACGAGGACGAGGACGAGGACGAGGACGGGGAAGGCCAAGGACCGTAATCTCTGATGAGATCCGAGCCACTTTGGTTGATCATGTGGTCCACCATGGTCTAACAATGAGGGAGGTGGGCCAAATCTGAGCAGGTCCACTGTAGTCCTCATCAGGACTCTCCCAAATGAGAAATCTACTCTCACTAGAAAACTGCAGTACTGCATATCAATACAGTACTCAATGAGTACAGTAGTACAGTACTGCCTGTGGACTGTTCTGTAGGACTGCAAAAAAACTGTAAAGTACTACTTTGTATTTACAGTATTTTACTATTTGTTTGGCAGAACTGAAAGATTCCCAACACAAGGGGGTCGGGGACGGGTTCTGTCTCCTGGACAGGAACCTGGACTCATAAACCTGGTCCTAGCATAACATTACAGCAAATACAGAGAAAATAATAGAAAACAATGACATATTTCAACATATTGATGGTAAGCTCATCAACACTGGACCAGGTCTTGTGGAGAACTCATCTCAGGATGGAGCAGGTCTACAGGGGGGTCTGAAGAAAGAACTGCGATCTAATGATGTGCCAGTGAGTCCCACATGATGCATACTCAATGCTTTATACAGTAAATTATACATATTTAATACTGTAATCATGATGCTTCCCAACAGGGACCCCCCCATGTCTAGTCCTGATGTTGTCATGTGTGTTTCAGAGAGTCCTGGAGCTAGAGGGGGCTGCAGTGGACCACCAGTTCATCTTCACTGATGAGGTTCAACCTCACACAAAGACGACAGAGGGGAAGGACTGTCATCGGCCAGTGGGGGACGACACATCACCATGTGTGCAGTGATTACCCCCCCCACGGCATCATCCTGGACCCCCTGCACAACACACTCCTTCCACCAGATCAGGTAGACGGTCCAGAGCAGCTCAGGTACGTTTCCACAGGGCTGCTCTGGTTCCTAACTGGTCCCCCCACAGGCTCTTTAGTTGTTATCTCCCTCCACATTCTCCATTCCTCCATCCTATTGGAGGAATCTTCTTCTTCCTGGAGACGGATCGGGTCTGACCTATGACCTCTTCTCCGAGCTGTGGAGGACGAATGTGGAGATACAGAAGCTGATGCTTTTCATGGCTGGAATCGCCAGGCTGGGCCATGTTCCCCCCCCCCCCTGCTCGGCCCGGGGAACCCTGCTGGGGATGTGGATGAGGTTCTGGGGCCAGACCGCCACAAAAGACAGGATGCAGTGTAGTAGTTTTACTGTAACTGTGTACAGTAACTTCTTCTTCTGTTGTTTTGTATGTTGTGTGTGTGAAACATTGTGTTGGTTGGGAATGGGATGTACACAGTGTACACAGTGTACACTGTGTACACTGTGTACACTGTGTACACTGTGTACATTGGGTTTTTGGGACAAATAAAATATATTTGTTACTGTGTATTTGCGTGTTCTGAGTATAAAAACAATATTCTCAAATATTTTACAACACGTATGTGTGTACTGTGTGTAGTTAGTGTAACACTGAACAGGAGGCTGAGTCTCTATGTGTGTGTGTGTGTGTGTGTGTCTCTATGTGTAGTTAGTGTAACACTGAACAGGAGGCTGAGTCTCTATGTGTGTGTGTGTGTGTGTGTGTCTCTATGTGTAGTTAGTGTAACACTGAACAGGAGGCTGAGTCTCTATGTGTGTGTGTGTGTGTGTGTGTCTCTATGTGTAGTTAGTGTAACACTGAACAGGAGGCTGAGTCTCTATGTGTGTGTGTGTGTGTGTGTGTGTGTCTCTATGTGTAGTTAGTGTAACACTGAACAGGAGGCTGAGTCTCTGATGAATGGAGGAGGAGTTTCCTCTGAGATCATCAGTGTTAACTGGTTCTTATGAATGTCTTCATATGATGGGGTGTGTGTGTGTGTGTGTGTGTGTGTGTGTGTGTGTGTGTGTGTCTCTATGTGTGTGTGTGTGTGTGTGTGTCTCTTTGTGTGTGTGTGTGTGTGTGTCTCTATGTGTGTGTGTGTGTGTCTCTATGTGTGTGTGTGTGTGTGTGTGTCTCTATGTGTGTGTGTGTGTGTGTGTGTGTGTCTCTATGTGTGTGTGTGTGTGTGTGTGTGTGTGTGTGTCTCTATGTGTGTGTGTGTGTGTGTCTCTGTGTGTGTGTGTGTCTCTATGTGTGTGTGTGTGTCTCTATGTGTGTGTGTGTGTGTGTGTGTGTGTGTGTGTGTGTGTGATAATAAAGCAGCTGCAGAAAGAAACACAACACCTTCATCTCTGAGTCTGGGCGTGTTCCTCATTCTCTGTGTGTGTGTGAGTGTGTGTGTGTGTGTGTGTGTGTGTGTGTGTGTTCCTCGTTCTACACTATAACCAGTCGGACCACATGGTGCCTTCAGGTGTCTCTGTAAAAGCAGGAGTTCACCACGTCCTCCTCTGACACTGAGGATCAGCTGTAACACTCAGTAAGCAGACGCTGAGATTTCCTGCAGCACCTGAACACAGCAGCGTCTGGAAAGTCCCGACTCTTTACTTTCACTTCCTCGTCAGCAGCCAATCAGAAGCAGAGCTGCTGATGAGTCATCAGTTACCAGGAGCAGAGAGGAGAGTTAGTAAAGTGTGTTGATACTAGGCTCGTTGGAGATGAACTGCGCCTCGTCTGTAAAGTAGACGAGAGCAGGCGGCAGCAGCGGGGGCAAAAAGCTGCGGTAAAGTCGGACAGTTTCCATCCGATTTCAGCCGCTTTCAGACTGGACAGGAAGTGACAAATACACTGTGGTGCGATTATGATTTAATAAAATATAATCAGACCCCAGATCAGCTGGTCCAGTCTCTAGTGGTTTAATGATGATAACCAGACCCCAGATCAACTGGTCCAGTCTCTAGTGGTTTAATGATGATAATCAGACCCCAGATCAACTGGTCCAGTCTCTAGTGGTTTTAATCATGACAGAGTAGCTCTCAGAAGGTTGTCCATGAGATCTGGTCTGATGTTATCAACAGACTGGAGATGATTTAGTCTCTCTGACTTCTTAACGTCACTATCAGCCACAACGTGTTCTGGACAGAATAATCTTTAAATCAGACAAATAGATTAAAATCCTCAGATTCAAAATCAATAAAAAGTTTATATAAAACGTCATCATGTTGTAAACCAATCAGCTGTTAAATCAGCTGAGAGGCGGCGTTTCCCAGCATGCTCTGGGTCCGCCTGGCTCTTGCAGTCGTTGAAAAGCAACCGCGCTGCCTGGTCTCAGACCTGCACCTCCTGGTCTCAGACCTGCGCCGCCTGGTCTCAGACCTGCACCTCCTGGTCTCAGACCTGAACCTCCTGGTCTCAGACCTGCGCCGCCTGGTCTCAGACCTGCGCCGCCTGGTCTCAGACCTGCGGCCCCCTGGTCTCAGACCTGCGGCCCCCTGGTCTCAGACCTGCGGCCGCCTGTTCTCAGACCTGCGGCCCCCTGGTCTCAGACCTGCAGCCCCCTGGTCTCAGACCTGCGGCGCCCTGGTCTCAGACCTGCGGCTGCCTTGCTCTCGTGAGATTCCCGTTCCCACGTGTGCATGACGTCAGAGCGAGTCGGGATCAAGTCGGACACAAATCTAACCGGCATGCAACGGGCGCCGATCGCCGGTGATCGATTCTGCACAGATCTGGATCATCTCCAACGAGCCTACTGTCGGTACACGATCCGTTCTGCGCATGGGCATAAATACGTAGCTGAAAACCTGGCTGTTTGCTACACTATTGGTACCACGCATGCGTCAGAAACACTTTTTTTTTTTTTTTTATATTCAAATTTTATTGAATAATATTGATATACAGCAGGAAACAACATCTTCTGTACATCTTAACAGTCTACGTTCTAAAAGAGCCAGACGGCTACTGAAGGAAAAGAAAAAAAAAGCAAAACACTTCATACAAATATTTTGTAAAGCTTACAGAGGTCATGTGATCTAACAGCTTACAGAGGTCATGTGATCTAACAGCTTCCAGAGGTCATGTGATCTAACAGCTTCCAGAGGTCATGTGATCTAACTGCTGTCTTGTTATTACAGTAGAAATGGAAACCATGTCATGTTTAATATGAGCAGCCAGCTCAAAAAAGCTTGGCTTCTTTTTCAAAAACTTCGATTTATGTACATAAAATTTGGTTAAAATAATAATTAAATTTATCGTGTAATACTCTGAATAAAGCTTTCTATCATGGTGAGTAAATCCAAACAATACATTTTCCCAGTGTAATGTAAATTGAGGGTAAATATGAACAGCAATAAAATGTGATAATGTGCTTCATACTTTCTTGGTATATTGGCAAGACCAAAATAAGAACCAGTGTTTCATTTAGTTCTCCACAAAACGTACAGCTGATATTAATGTCTTTTTTCATTTTCTGCAGATAACGGTTAGTTGTAGAATCTGTGGAGCATTTTGAAGGATATCTCCTTAACTTTGTTGGTTAAAAGAACTTGTGCGGCAACAGCCAGACGTTTTCCCACCAAATGTCTTCAACATGTGGAGAGCAGCACGGTAAAGCAGCAGGCGGACTCTAAGGTCGCGGTGAAAGAGTTGGCGAGTTGCCTTATTCGTGCTCTTGGCCTGTAGCGAGAAACAAATATTTCCAACAGTAGTTTCTTTCACATTTAACTGTACATGGTGAACGGGGACTCCATTAAAACCTTTAAGCAGTGCGGTAACAGCTGAAGGTTTTGCATCAGAAACAACAGAGAACTCCTTGGAGAGACAGGAAAGCCGTAGAGATGAATAACCTCAGCATCGCTGTGAAGACCACGCTGGCTGAGGAACGGAGGTACAAGCAACGTGTTGCTGGAAGGAAATGGATTTGTTTTTATACAAAATATAGCTGTTGTTCCAAATATGAAACCTGTGAGGACTGAAATGATGCTTCAAATCAAAGACCAAGCAGCATTTGTTTATGAAAAGAAGAAAGTTTAAGTCAACAAAAATTGGAGACCACCAACTGAGGAGAAGACATAATGGGGAATAAAATGCCACAATTTAAGTAACGTTTCATCCAATTAATTTTGAAGGTGTTATTTAAGGTAGTAAAGTCTAGAAAACTGAACTCATTCATTAAAACAGACTTTCGCAGATAGTGAGCGCGGTTTTTCCAAATAAAATCATATAAAACTTTGTCTATAGTTTGACACATTTGTTGATCTCCATATGAAGACAGAGCAGCGTACGTTAATCGTGATATACCTTCAGCCTTTGAGAGGAGAATCCTGCCTTTTAGTGAGAAGTCACGTAAAGCCAAAGATTGAATTTCTTTTTGTTTTTTCAACAATTGGAGTGAAATTATTGTTGCATCTTTGGAGTTCATTTTTATCAATAACAAGTCCTAAGTAATTAATACTGTTTTTCACAGGGATATTAGCGATTAAGTCAACATCACAATCTTTAAGTGCTAGTAATTCACATCTTTTAAGATTTAAGCGGAGCCCAGAAGCTTTGCTGAAGACTTGTATTATAGTAGCTAGAGGAACCGGGGAGCTGTCTTTAACAACAGTGTTGGATCATCTGCCAGTTGACTTCAAATAGGCTAATTGATTTATCAGCGATGGAGATACCCTGCAATTGACTACATTTAATGTGTTCACACAACAGTTGGGCTGCAAGCAAAAAAAGGTCGGGTGATATAGGGCAACCCTGTCGGGTCTGGGCGTGGACCCGTTTTTAAGCTTAATGGAACAATTTGCATTATTGTAGAGAGTTTTGATTGCATTACAGAAGAAATCCCCAAAGCCAAACTTCTTCAGAGAATGATAGAGAAAACGATGCTCAACTGTATCAAAAGCCTTGAAGAAATCAAGGAAAAAAACAAAGCTGTCTTCTGAAATTAAGTATGAATAGTCAACTAAATCTAAAACCAGTCTTATGTTGTTGGAGATATGCCTATTGGGCATAAATCCTGATTGTGTTTCATCAATTATAGAGTGTAGTACTTTCTTTATTCTTCTAGCAGAGATCATGGCCAATATTTTATAATCAATATTTAGAAGACAAATAGGACGCCAGTTATCAATATAAAGTAAATCCTTGCGTGGTTTAGGGATTACAGTAATCAACCCTTGAGTCATACTCCAAGGTAATGTATTGGTTGATATGCTCTCGTTAAATACCTGCAATAAGAAGGGCAGTCTGTGTTGCCTTGGCGACGGTTGATTCTGACATCATTGTTTTGCTACGACAGTAAAGCTAATAGGCTCGTTCGAGATGATCCAGGTCTGCGCAGAATCGATCACCGGCGATCGGCGCCCGTTGCATGCCGGTTAGATTTGTGTCCGACTTGATCCCGACTTGCTCTGACGTCATGCACACGTGGGCAACGGAAATCTCACGAGAGCAAGGGGGCCGCAGGTCTGAGACCAGGTAGCGCGGTTGCTTTTCACCGACTGCAAGAGCCAGGCGGACCCAGAGCATGCTGGGAAACGCCGGCTTCTCAGCTGATTTAACAGCTGATTGGTTTACAACATGATGACGTTTTACATAAACTTTTTATTGTTTTTTTAATCGGAGGATTTTAGTTGCTATTTGTCTGATTTAAAGATTATTCTGTACAGAACACACCTTATGTGGCTGATAGTGACGTTAAGAAGTCAGAGAGACTAAATCTGTTCAGATCTCTGGTCATCTCCAGTCTGTTGTTAATAAAAATCAGCAGCAGATCTCATGTAGAACATTCTGAGAGCTACTCTGTCATAATTAAAACAATTAGAGAGTGTGCACCAGCTGATCTGTGGGTCTGATTATATTTTATTAAATCATAATCGCACCATAGTGTATTTGTCACTTCCTGTCCAGTCTGAAGGCGGCTGGAATCGGATGGAAACTGTCCGACTTTACCGCAGCTTTTTCCCCCCCCCCCCCCCCCCCCCGCTGCTGCCGCCTGCTCTCGTCTACTTTACAGGCGAGGCGCAGTTCATCTCGAACGAGCCTAATCTGTCCCGCCACTGAGATCAAGTATGGTCACGTGACTGCACAACGACGTTTGATTGGTTACGTGATAAAGCCTTCAGCGGAAGACTCTCGCTGTCAAAATAAAACATTAAAATGAGACGTACGCTGGGGGTAAAAACAATGACGCGTAGAATACCAATGAGGTAAAAAGAAAAGTAACGAGCTCATTGTAGCCTAATGTAGCGGAGTAAGAGTACAGTTTCTTCTTCACAAATCTACTCAAGTACAAGTAAAAGTATAGTGATTTAAAACTACTCCTAGAAGTATCATTTTTTCAAAAACTTACTCAAGTAAATGTAACGGAGTAAATGTAACTCGTTACTACCCACCTCTGGAGATATATTATATCCAACAGAAACGTTTTCTAAACACAGCCAGTCATTTGCTGTGTGCCAGGGACATGGAGTTATCTTGTGCTCATCATCCAGGTGGTTGAGGTCACCGACAGTGTAGACCAGTAATTTAGGTGATTTCCTTCCCATCGATAAAGGCTCGTGCTCCAACAAAGTAAGCAGGTTTTCCCTCACTGCGTGCCTTACTTACCACAGGCCACAGTTTCAGTCTGGCCTCCTTGACAGGAAGAGGGAGATCTTCAACAAAGCGGAGCTTGTTCTCTCGCATGATGGAGTGATTCTTTGCTGCCTTCCATAGAGCATCTCTGTAGGCTCTCTGGGAGACTCTGATGATAATCGCTCTGGGCCGAGAGCCGGCAGCTGTTGGTTTTCCGAGGCGATGAACGACGTCGACCGCGGCCGGGAGCTTGTTATTCTCATCTGGGAGAATACTTCGACAAAGCTCTACAACCTTCTCCTTCACGTTGTCTGCAGAGCTTTCGGCCACTCCGTAGAGCTTCAGAGTCCATCTTCTGGAGTAGGTCTCCAGTTCGCACACACGGGTTAGAAGCGCCGCCTCTTCTTTTCCTCCTGCATTAGACGACCATCAGCATTCTTTACTTTCTGTTGGGTTTCTTTTAGCTCACTACAAGCAAAGTCCAGAGTTTTCTTCAGTCCTTAAGGTTTCAGCGCGGTCCCATCAATCTTTTTGGAGTTTTCACACACCAGCAGTTTTATGGAGTCAGTCTGCTCCGTTCTAAGCAGAGAAAGGGTAGAAATAACGACGTTATCCTAGGTGTTGAGTCCAGTTTGGTTACATAGAGAGCCTGTTATGCAGCTGGGGAATCAGGGGATCCGTCAATCATACGGATGTTGTTGTATGAAGGAGTCGTTACGTTAACATAAACCCTTCTGATTACACATGAAACGGGAATTCTTTTTGACCGAGGAGAAGTCAAAGCATTTAAAAAAAAACAAAAAAACATTTGCAAGACAAATGGGCCCAGGCCAGTAAAAACATTAACACGCCTCAAATCAGGTTTCATTTTATTGTTACATTAACATACACTCATTTGAAATCAGCCAAAGTCCACATTTTTACGCTGGGGGCGATTTCTTTTGCTGCATAAATTGCAGATTTCCATGGAAAATAATGCAGGGCTTGCATGATTTCATAACCTCCTGATTTTTGTTGCAAAAAGTCACAAATATCTTCCTTTCTATTTTTGGATCGGCCACCACGTTAACACCTCGTAATTAGCCTGGCGTAAACGATAATTAAAAACAAAAAATCCCCAGATTACATGTTGATCACTTAATAATAATAATAATAATAATAATAATAATAATAATAATAATAATAATAATAATAATAATAATAATGTTGCCTATGCCTGGTACACAGATGTCGGTACACAGTTTTGGATCAGTGACCAGTCTTAATTTAAATATATTTATTAAAATATATAATATATATCTGAACTACTAACAAGTGTAGATTACATGTTGAGCACTTGTGAACTACAAAAAAGTCTAGCCTATAAAAAATGCTAATGTATAATTTTTTATACATATATATATTCTGTACATGCACCTCTGGTATTGAGTGTTTGTATATGTACATACTGGCGATATAATTGTTCTTTGTTAATAAAATGTCCGTTGTGATGCTTGGCCGTCGTGTCCCGACGCATGCGTGGTACCAATAGTGCAGGAAACAGCCAGGTTTCAGCTACGTATTTCTGCGCATGCGTGAACATCGTGCGCATGCGCAGGACGGATCGTGTACCAACAGATACTACAGAGTCACTTCAGTAAACCCACTGAGACCAGTCTCTGGTCTACAGTCTGGGAGGCCATGAGGTGACCTTTGACCCCCGCAGTCTCATTTACCTTCCTCATGGTTGATTATTTAAATCTCCCAGCATGCATTTCACATCAGCCTGCAGTGATGGAGGACTCACGGCAGCAGCAGGACAATTAAAAGTTCACATGAAACATTAAAGAGCCGTTAGAAAAAAACAATAACATCTTTTATCATATAATATATATATATATACATGTATGTATGTATATATATATATATATATATATATACATGTATGTATGTATATATATATATATATATATATACATGTATGTATGTATATATATATATATATATATATATATATATATATATATACACATGTATGTATGTATATATACACTCACTGGCCACTTTATTAGGTACCCCATGCTAGTAACGGGTTGGACCCCCTTTTGCCTTCAGAACTGCCTCAATTCTTCGTGGCATAGATTCAACAAGGTGCTGGAAGCATTCCTCAGGGAGTTTGGTCCATATTGACATGATGGCATCACACAGTTGCCGCAGATTTGTCGGCTGCACATCCATGATGCGAATCTCCCGTTCCACCACATCCCAAAGATGCTCTATTGGATTGAGATCTGGTGACTGTGGAGGCCATTTGAGTACAGCGAACTCATTGTCATGTTCAAGAAACCAGTCTGTGATGATTCCAGCTTTATGACATGGCGCATTATCCTGCTGAAAGTAGCCATCAGAAGTTGGGTACATTATGGTCATAAAGGGATGGACATGGTCAGCAACAATACTCAGGTAGGCTGTGGCGTTGCAACGATGCTCAATTGGTACCAAGGGGCCCAAAGAGTGCCAAGAAAATATTCCCCACACCATGACACCACCACCACCACCAGCCTGAACCGTTGATACAAGGCAGGATGGATCCATGCTTTCATGTTGTAGACGCCAAATTCTGACCCTACCATCCGACTGTTGCAGCAGAAATCGAGACTCATCAGACCAGGCAACGTTTTTCCAATCTTCTATTGTCCAATTTCGATGAGCTTGTGCAAATTGTAGTCTCAGTTTCCTGTTCTTAGCTGAAAGGAGTGGCACCCGATGTGGTCTTCTGCTGCTGTAGCCCATCTGCCTCAAAGTTCGACGTACTGTGCGTTCAGAGATGCTCTTCTGCCCACCTTGGTTGTAACGGGTGGTTATTTGAGTCACTGTTGCCCTTCTATCAGCTCGAACCAGTCTGGCCATTCTCCTCTGACCTCTGGCATCAACAAGGCATTTCCGCCACAGAACTGCCGCTCACTGGATGTTTTTTCTTTTCGGACCATTCTCTGTAAACCCTAGAGATGGTTGTGCGTGAAAATCCCAGTAGATTAGCAGTTTCTGAAATACTCAGACCAGCCCTTCTGGCACCAACAATCATGCCACGTTCAAAGTCACTCAAATCACCTTTCTTCCCCATACTGATGCTCGGTTTGAACTGCAGGAGATTCTCTTGACCATGTCTACATGCCTAAATGCACTGAGTTGCCGCCATGTGATTGGCTGCTTAGAAATTAAGTGTTAACGAGCAGTTGGACAGGTGTACCTAATAAAGTGGCCGGTGAGTGTATATATATATATATATATATATATATATACATGTATGTATGTATATATATATATATATATATATATACATGTATGTATGTATATATATATATATATATATATATATATATATATATATACATGTATGTATGTATATATATATATATATATATATATATATACACATGTATGTATGTATATATATATATATATATATATATAGCACTAATATAAAAACACTGGTATGAAATTACACAAGATAAAGGGCCAGTGTGTAAGAACTGATTTGAAGGAAGGAATCAAACTGAAACCTGATTCAGGATCAGTGAGACCAGAACAGAAAGTCTTCAGAGACCTGCAGGATGTGGGGCACAGGACCTGGACTTCTCTGTTTAGTGGAGACTTTGGGGACAGGAAGCAGAACCAGACCCAGACCAGCAGAGAGGTCTGGACACTCAGCGTCTCTGGAGGACGGAGGGACACCAGCAACTAATAATAATCAGTATGTCTGATGTCTTCATACCTAGAGGCTCTCTGAGTGAGTGTGTGTGTGTGTGTGTGTGTGTGTGTGTGTCTGAGTGTGTGTGTGTGAGTGCGTGTGTGTGTGAGTGCGTGAGTGTGAGTGTGTGTGTTTAGTGTGTGTGTCTGAGTGTGTGTGTGTGTGTGAGTGTGTGAGTGTGTGTGTGAGTGCGTGTGTGTGTGAGTGCGTGAGTGTGAGTGTGAGTGTGTGAGTGTGTGTGTGTAGTGTGTGTGTCTGAGTGTGTGTGTGTGTGTGTGAGTGTGTGTGTGTTGTGTGTGTGTGTGAGTGTGTGTGTGTGTGTGTGTTGTGTGTGTGTCTGTGTGTGTGTGTGTGTGTGTGTGAGTGTGTGTGTGTGTGTGTGTAGTGTGAGAGTGTGTGTAGTGTGAGCATCCTCAGCAGTCATGTGACCGGCCCAGCGTCTGTGTTCAGCAGCTTGTTGTTAGTTCTGAGGTTTCTGATGATCTTCAGTTGCTTTACTTTCTCTCTCTGGTTCTTCCTTCAGCAGCCAATGAGAAACAGAGCTGCCGATGAGTCATCAGTTACCAGGGGCAGCAGTCTCAGAGAGACTCAGGTCGAGGGTTATTAAATCAATAAATAAAATATTAATAAATGCAGCAGGAGGTTCTCACTCATTATATATATATATATATATATATATATATATATATATATATATATATATATATATATATATATATATATAAATATTCTCCATCTTTTAGGACGGCAGACGCCTTTAATAAATAATAAATAATTATTATTTACGCTGATCCAAAGTTATCTGCAGACGTAAAGTCTCTGGTGTTCATGGGACGTTAAAGACCCAGTACCTAGTCTCAGGTGGGGAATGAGTCCTCTCCCCGAGTGAAGGGGGTTAAATACCTCGGGGTCTTGATCACGAGGGAGGAGACCATGGAGCGGGAGATTGGTCGGAGAATCGGAGCGGGGGGCGGACATTCAGTTTATCTACCGGCCAGTTCTGGTTCCTGGTGAGAAGCTCAGTCATCTGTGGGGGGTCGGAGTAGAGCCGCTGCTCCTTCACGTCAACAGGAGCCAGTTGAGGTGGTTTGGGCATCTGGTGAGGATGCCTCCTGGGGGCCCCCCTAGGGTGGTCCAGCTGGGAGCAGGCCCCAGGGAAGACCCAGGACTAGGTGAAGGGATGTCCAGCTGGGAGGAGGCCCCAGGGAAGACCCAGGACTAGGTGAAGGGATGTCCAGCTGGGAGGAGGCCTCGGAGAAGACCCAGGACGACGCCTCGGGGAAGACCCAGGACTAGGTGAAGGGACGTCCAGCTGGGAGGAGGCCTCGGAGAAGACCCAGGACTAGGTAGAGGGTCCAGCTGGGAGGAGGCCTCGGGGAAGACCCAGGACTAGGTGGAGGGAGGTCCAGCTGGGAGGAGGCCTCGGGGAAGACCCAGGACTAGGTGGAGAGATTATATCTCCAACCTGGCCTGGGAACACCTCGGGACCCCCCCAGTCGGAGCTGGTAGATGTGAAAGGGAAAGAGAAGTTTGGGGTCCCCTACTGGAGCTGCTGCCCCCGAGACCTGATACCGGATAAGAGGATGAAGATGGATGGATGGAATAACTAGTCTCCACAGTTATTCCACTTTAGTTCTATTATATTTATTATATATCATACTTAGTGTATGCTACATATGATGGAACCAGGTTCCAGGTCTGAGGGGTACCCTTTATTAACCCCAGATGGAACCAGTTTCCAGGTCTGAGGGGTACCCTTTATTAACCCCAGAAGAGACAGAGCAGCAGGCGTAGCATCAGGCGGGCTGCTGGGTGGGTCAGCAGCAGTCATGAGACCGGCCCAGCGTCTGTATTCAGCAGCTTGTTAGTTCTGTGGTTTCTGATGATCTTCAGTCACCTGAACGCAGCGTCTCTGGAAAGTCCCGACCTTTACTTTCTCTCTCTGGTTCATTCTTCAGCAGCCAATGAGAAACAGAGCTGCCGATGAGTCATCAGTTACCAGGGGCAGCAGTCTGATGTTGAACAGCAGAGAGAGAGAGAGAGCGAGAGAGAGAGAGAAAGAGAGACAGAGAGAAAGATAGAGAGAGAGAGACAGAGAGAGACAGAAAGAGAGAGCGAGAGACAGAGACAGAGAGAGAGAGAGAGAGAGAGAAGGAGCTTGGACGCCCCCACAGGTTCACTTCAAGTAAACCTGCTCAGGTGTCTAAGGGACTGGAACCCCCTTTAATAATAAGGACCGCCTTGACCTCTTCACAGAGACCAAATGCTTATTATAGAGTATATAGAATATAAATATAGAAATACATTGTTGTCAAAACATTGTTTTTAACTTTGTATAACTTATTAAGAATAATCTTTTAGTGTTCAGTCAAACAGTGACTCTATAAATGTAGATGATTCACTTCATTTATTCATTTTAATAATATTTTATTAATCTTCTCATGAAAATCTATTCAAATCAATGAAAAACTTCCATTGGCTAAAACATGAAGAACTGTTTCTGTTTATCTGCTCAGCCAATCAGAAAGCCAGCTGCTGCCTGTGTCATCTGTTGCTAGGCAGCAGGATGTTGCTGTTGAAGAGCAGAGAGTGGAGGAGTTGTAGCCCCCCCCACTGGCTCCTCAGCAGATCACACCCGTCTGGAATATAACGTATCCATGGTAATGATAAAGTACTCCATGTGTTATAGTACTAGCAGAGTATTTATGAATGGATGAATGCATGATTACTGTGTGTGAGAGACACACAGGTAAACACACACACACACACAGGTAAACACACAGACACAGGTAAACACACACACACATAAACACACACACACACACAGGTCAACACACACACCTGAGAGACACAGGTAAACACACAACTGAGACACACACACACACAGTTAAACACACAGACACAGGTAAACACACACCTGAGAGACACACAGGTAAACACACACCTGTTACATGCTAACAAGATGAATGGGAGTCAATGGGATGCTAACAAGATGAATGGGAGTCAATGGGATGCTAACAAAATGAATGGCAGTCAATGGGATGCTAACAAAATGAATGGGAGTCAATGGGATGCTAACAAAATGAATGGGAGTCAATGGGATGCTAACAAAATGAATGGGAGTCAATGGGATGCTAACTGTAGGTGATAGCTTGTTAGCATCAGAGTCTCCCCGTAGGAGGAACGCTTGGTGGACGCTCGCTAACCCCCGTTGGAGACAACGAATGAGAAGCGAGGAAACGACGCTGCC
The DNA here is from genome assembly GCA_013375575.1 of Percina caprodes. NCBI lineage: Eukaryota > Metazoa > Chordata > Actinopteri > Perciformes > Percidae > Percina > Percina caprodes. The sequence goes on along the minus strand of JABXJD010000822.1, from coordinate 41,963 downwards.
TATTGGCCGTAACTCAGGCGTCCCTGACAGACGTTCGTTAGTGAGACTGGCGTGTTGTTACCAATAAACAACGATTTAATTACTCTTATCAACATATTTAATAACATTAAACAGAACATCAACAAACCGCAATACAACATTCAAAGTGCAGTTGAGCTAGCCCCGCCCCTTCCTGTGGCTGACTTCCTGTCTGTGTGTCAGTGTACAGACCACAGTCTGTATCTAAAGATGGCCGCCACGTCTCAACTTCCTCCCGCTGTACAGAAGTGAAGCCAGAGTCCCCAGGGTACAGGGGCAGCCATCTTGGAATTTTGGAGCTAGAGTCTGCTCAGTAGTGATTGGGTGGTGGAGCCTCCAAGTCCCGCCCACACACACCTGTCCAACCAATCAGGAGTCAATTCCCACTGTCAATCAGGAGGTTTCAACCCGTTTTCATAGCATCAAATAACTAAAAACATGAACAATCAGCTGATCACAGAAACAACTCTGGGACACCTGTACTGCAGATGTTCTAGTTTGGCCCCTGTCCCAGATCTTTTAGTTTGGCCCCTGTCCCAGATCTTTTAGTTTGGCCCCTGTCCCAGATGTTGTAGTTTGGCCCCTGTCCCAGATGTTGTAGTTTGGCCCCTGTCCCAGATGTTGTAGTTTGGCCCCTGTCCCAGATCTTTTAGTTTGGCCCCTGTCCCAGATGTTGTAGTTTTGGCTTCCCTGATACAGTCTGGCTCAGACAGGTGAGCTGCAGATAGGTGAGCTGTACCGGTGAGGTCAGTGTGTGCTGAGCTGCAGACAGGTGAGCTGTCCAGGTGAGGTGTACAGGTGAGCTGTACAGGTGAGGTCAGTGTGTGCTGAGCTGTACAGGTGAGGTGTACAGGTGAGCTGCAGACAGGTGAGCTGTACAGGTGAGCTGTACAGGTGAGGTGTACAGGTGAGCTGTACAGGTGAGGTGTACAGGTGAGCTGTACAGGTGAGCTGTCCAGGTGAGCTGTACAGGTGAGGTCAGTGTGTGCTGAGCTGCAGACAGGTGAGCTGTACAGGTGGAGTGACCCTGGTCAGGAAGTCTTGGTCTCCTCGGCTGAACCTCTTCATCTCTGAAACAAACAGCAGACGCTGATCAACATGGCAGCTGGTCAGCGGGGGAGTGGGGGGGGGGGGACGCAGCGTTACCTTCTGATCGCTGGTTGTTGACACGCCTGCAGGTGAGAGAGAGCGGCCGACACACTACGTCACTGCTACACACACACAGCAGGAAGTGGAGGAGAGGGTCATCAGAGTCACACACCTGAGAGACACACAGGTAGACACACACCTGAGAGACACACAGGTAGACACACACCTGAGAGACACACAGGTAAACACACAACTGAGAGAGACACACACACACCTGAGAGACACACAGGTAGACACACACCTGAGAGACACACAGGTAAACACACACCTGAGAGACACACAAGTAATCACACACCTGAGAGACACACAGGTAAACACACACGAGAGATACACAGGTAGACACACACCTGAGAGATAGAGATACACACACACACACACACACACACACACAGGTAGACACACACCTGAGAGACACACACATGTCTCAGTAAACATTGTGAAAGACATTTTATGCATATTATTTATTAGCAGATTAATCTTTCTGATTTCAGTTCATTAAACTCTGCGTGTGATCTCGTTATTGTGATGTTCAACATGTCATCTATGATGTCATACATAACAAACAACGCTGTGATTGGTCCACAGGCCGCTGCTGTGATATTAGCCATGTACTCAAAATATGAATTATGTTAATTATTTATGAATTAATGTGTTCATTTGCATTGTCGCCTTCTGTAATGAACTGAATTGAAACAGGAAGTGATACTGACCATGCCCCGCCCCCGGGGGAACACTCTGATGTGACCTCTGACCCTGAGTGCTCTCTGAAGCCCCTCCCACTGAGAATCAGCCAATC
>JABXJD010000822.1:20000-32500 GCA_013375575.1 Percina caprodes | reverse complement strand
GACACGGTACTGCAGAGACACAGAGACACAGCACTGCAAATACACAGTACTGCAGAGACACTGAGACACAGCACTGCAGAGACACAGTACTGCAGAGACACAGAGACACGGTACTGCAGTGACACAGCACTGCAGAGACACTGTACTGCAGAGACACAGAGACACAGTACTGCAGAGACACAGAGACACTGTACTGCAGAGACACAGAGACACTTGTCTCTCCTATTATCGGGACTACAGAGCCAACAGGAAGTAGTACCTGTGTTAGAGGACAGGTGTGCGGTTCGTCCAACATCTCTGAGTAGATGTCTCTCCGTCCTCCTCCTCGTGCTCGTCTCCACACACACTCCATCAGTTTCCATGACAACACACACACACACTGCTGCTTCAACACACCAGGAACCAGACTGACAGAGACAGACAGTTAGAGAGACAGACAGTTAGAGAGACCTGTCCAGGTGTGTGTTACCTGTCCAGGTGAGTGTTACCTGTCCAGGTGAGTGTTACCTGTCCAGGTGTGTGTTACCTGTCCAGGTGAGTGTTACCTGTCCAGGTGAGTGTTACCTGTCCAGGTGTGTGTTACCTGTCCAGGTGAGTGTTACCTGTCCAGGTGAGTGTTACCTGTCCAGGTGTGTGTTACCTGTCCAGGTGAGTGTTACCTGTCCAGGTGTGTGTTACTTGTCCAGGTGTCAGTTACCTGTCCAGGTGAGGGTTACCTGTCCAGGTGAGGGTTACCTGCGAGCGAGCTGGGAGCTCAAGTGACACGTCCACAGGTACTGGGACACGCCCATGTTCTTCTCCAGCAGTAACCGTGGTAACGCTCCGTCGGCGGGGCAGCGGGTGTCAGGCGCGTCACTCGCCGCCCGGCTGAAGGCGCTGACCCGCAGGCTGGAGCGCAGACAAGTGCAAAGCATGCTGGGAGGAAAGTCTGGGCACGGCCGGTACAGGAAGTGCACGTGATGCAGCTGCAAGAAGACGTTATTATTTAGCTGTTCTCTCCAAGTCTATGCATCGTTACATCCCTAATAACAACAACAACAACAACAATAATAATAATAATAATAATGTGACGTGACTGACCTCCACAGAGTCTCCGGCTCTCAGTTTCCTCCGCGGAGTCGGCTGATAGGCCAGACACAGCCCCACCTTCCTGTCAATCACGTACAGCCCCGCCCCCTCACTCACCACCTCTGTCACCGTGCCCTATCAGAGCAGAGGGGCGGGGCTTAACAACACCACAAACTAATAGAGCTTTCAGAGCCTTGTTGCTCTGTTCTACCTGGTAACTGATGACTCTGGACTTCTTCATCCTGGCAGCTGATTGGCCGTTGTGTCTGTCAGGCTCCGCCTCCTCACAGTCGTCGTCATCGTTGTGTGACATCTTCAGTGGAGGGGGTGTGTCCGACGGCGGCTCAGGGGCAGTGAATGTGTAGTTTGTGTGTATTTCGGATCGTTCGGTGGCACACAGGATGTTGTTTCCTCTCCAGCCTCGCAGGACGCACACACGCAGCGCCGTCACACACACACTCTGACCGACACACACACACTGAGTCCACCAGAGCTGCTTGCTGTCCTGAGAGACAGACAGGTAGACACACAGACAGGTAGTCAGACAGACAGACAGGTAGAGAGACAGACAGGTAGAAATAAACTCTTCATTCACCCATTTACATGTGGAGATATGCTGCTCTATACACACTAAAAGTAGTGATTATTTACATGGAGTCTGGTGGAGATATGCTGCTCTATACACACTAAAAGTAGTGATTATTTACATGGAGTCTGGTGGAGATATGCTGCTCTATACACACTAAAAGTAGTGATTATTTACATGGAGTCTGGTGGAGATATGCTGCTCTATACACACTAAAAGTAGTGATTATTTACATGGAGTCTGGTGGAGATATGCTGCTCTATACACACTAAAAGTAGTGATTATTTACATGGAGTCTGGTGGAGATATGCTGCTCTATACACACTAAAAGTAGTGATTATTTACATGGAGTCTGGTGGAGATATGCTGCTCTATACACACTAAAAGTAGTGATTATTTACATGGAGTCTGGTGGAGATATGCTGCTCTATACATGCTAAAAGTAGTGATTATTTACATGGAGTCTGGTGGAGATATGCTGCTCTATACACGCTAAAAGTAGTGATTATTTACATGGAGTCTGGTGGAGATATGCTGCTCTATACACACTAAAAGTAGTGATTATTTACATGGAGTCTGGTGGAGATATGCTGCTCTATACACACTAAAAGTAGTGATTATTTACATGGAGTCTGGTGGAGATATGCTGCTCTTTACACACTAAAAGTAGTGATTATTTACATGGAGTCTGGTGGAGATATGCTGCTCTATACACACTAAAAGTAGTGATTATTTACATGGAGTCTGGTGGAGATATGCTGCTCTATACACACTAAAAGTAGTGATTATTAACATGGAGTCTGGTGGAGATATGCTGCTCTTTACACACTAAAAGTAGTGATTATTTACATGGAGTCTGGTGGAGATATGCTGCTCTATACACACTAAAAGTAGTGATTATTAACATGGAGTCTGGTGTGATTTGAGTGTAACTCACCTTGACGAGGACAGGAAGAGAGTGGGTACCATCTGTCAGAGAGAAACAGAAGAAGGAAGTTCCTGCAATGACCAGCAGAGGGCAGACTGAAGACACCTGACCACAGACAGACACACGCTGTCCACCAGTCCTGAGACAGATTGGAACACAGAGAGAGACAGACAGGTAGAGAGACAGACAGAGAGTCTGGTGGGTTTGTTGTTGAGTTTGGGACGTGTCCCACACATAGAGGTCAAAGGTCAGACTGTCTCACCTGTTGGTCAGTAACCCTGCCGCCTGTTTGACTCCCACTGCTCTGCTAAGCCCCGCCCCTCCAGGCACAGCAGCCAATCCCTGCTCACGACTAAGCAGAACTGGCGAACCAATCAGCTCCACACAGCCTCCGGCCTCAGCTGGACCCAGGGCATTGTGGGGGATGTAGTTCCAGTGGGGGAGGAAAACGGGATGATTCAGCCACAGAGGTGAGGGAGACAGGCACTGCAGAGAGACAGACAGGCTGCTTATTATGGTCTGTTATAAAGCAGAGAGACAGACAGGCTGCAGAGAGACAGACAGGCTGCAGCAGAGAGACAGACAGGCAGCAGAGAGACAGACAGGCTGCAGCAGAGACAGACAGGCTGCAGAGAGACAGACAGACTGCAGCAGAGACAGACAGGCTGCAGCAGAGACAGACAGGCAGCAGAGAGACAGACAGGCAGCGAAGAGACAGACAGGCTGCAGCAGAGACAGATGGGCTGCAGAGAGACAGACAGGCTGCAGCAGAGACAGACGGGCTGCAGAGAGACAGACAGGCTGCAGCAGAGAGACAGACAGGCAGCAGAGAGACAGACGGGCAGCAGAGAGACAGACGGGCAGCTGAGAGACAGGCGGGCTGCAGAGAGACAGACGGGCTGCAGAGAGACAGATGGGCTGCAGAGAGACAGACAGGCTGGAGAGAGACAGACAGGCTGCAGAGAGACAGACGGGCTGCAAAGATACAGACAGGTCAGAAAGACAGACAGGCTACAGAGAGACAGACGGGCAGCAGAGAGACAGACGGGCTGCAGAGACACAGACGGGCTGCAGCAGAGAGACAGACAGGCTGCAGAGAGACAGACGGGCTGCAGAGTGACAGACAGGCTGCAGAGAGACAGGCGGGCTGCAGAGAGACAGACGGGTTACAGAGACACAGCTGGGCTGCAGCAGAGAGACAGGCGGGCAGCAGAGAGACAGACGGGCTGCAGAGAGACAGACGGGCTACAGAAAGACAGACGGGCTGCAGAGAGACAGACGGGCTGCAGAGAGACAGACGGGCTGCAGAGAGACAGACAGGCTGCAGAGAGACAGGCGGGCAGCAGAGAGACAGACGGGCTGCAGAGAGACAGGCGGGCAGCAAAGAGACAGACGGGTTACAGAGACACAGCTGGGCTGCAGCAGAGAGACAGACGGGCAGCAGAGAGACAGACGGGCAGCAGAGAGACAGACGGGCTGCAGAGAGACAGACAGGCTGCAGAGAGACAGACGGGCTGCAGAGTGACAGACAGGCTGCAGAGAGACAGGCGGGCAGCAAAGAGACAGACGGGTTACAGAGACACAGCTGGGCTGCAGCAGAGAGACAGACGGGCAGCAGAGAGACAGACGGGCTGCAGAGAGACAGACAGGCTGCAGAGAGACAGGCGGGCAGCAAAGAGACAGACGGGTTACAGAGACACAGCTGGGCTGCAGCAGAGAGACAGGCGGGCAGCAGAGAGACAGACAGGCAGCTGTCTCACCTCCCAGCTGACGCTGCCGCTAGCGTCCTCCAGTCGCCAGGCCCCGCCCCCCCCCTCTCGCAGACAGCCAATCAGCAGCAGGTTGACGCGCGGCAGAGCCCGCTGACCCGGCACGCTAAGCCCCGCCTCCTCTGCCCACGCTCGCTGCTGATTGGTGCTCCAGGACAGGTTGCTGACACACGCCACACGCTGCCGGGACAGGAGCTCGGAGACGGACACCAGCCTGGGGGGGACAGGAGACGGGGGGGCAACTTCAGACTATGTTAAATAATGTACTGTGTGTGTGTGTGTGTGTGTGTGTATGTGTGTGAGTACCTGTGTGTGTGTGTCTCTGTGTGTGTGTGTGTGTGTGTGTATATGTGATGTGTGTGTGTACCTGTGTGTGTGTCTCTGTGTGTGTGTGTGTGTGTATATGTGATGTGTGTGTGAGTACCTGTGTGTGTGTGTCTCTGTGTGTGTGTGTGTGTATATGTGATGTGTGTGTGTACCTGTGTGTGTCTCTGTGTGTATGTGTGTACCTGTGTGTGTGTCTCTGTGTGTGTGTGTGTGTGTGTGAGTGTGTGTGTACCTGTGTGTGTGTGTGTGTACCTGTGTGTGTACTTGTGTGTGTGTGTACTTGTGTGTGTGTGTACCTGTGTGTGTGTACCTGTGTGTGTGTGTGTGTACCTGTGTGTGTGTCTCTGTGTGTGTGTGTGTATATGTGATGTGTGTGTATGTGTGTGTGTGTGTGTGTACCTGTGTATATGTGATGTGTGTGTGTACCTGTGTGTGTGTCTCTGTGTGTATGTGTGTGAGTGTGTGTGTACCTGTGTGTGTGTGTGTGTGTGTGTGTGAGTACCTGTGTGTCTGTATATGTGATGTGTGTGTGTGTACCTGTATGTGTGTGTATGTGTACCTGTGTATGTGTACCTGTGTGTGTGTACCTGTGTGTGTGTATGTGTGTGTGTGTGTACCTGTGTGTGTTTGTTTGTATGTGTGTGTGTGAGTACCTGTGTATATGTGATGTGTGTGTGTGTTTGTCTGTGTATATGTGATATGTGTGTGTGTACCTGTGTGTATGTGTGTGTGTGTGTGTATACGTGATGTGTGTATGTGTGTGTGTGTGTGTATAGGTGATGTGTGTGTGTATATGTGATGTGTGTGTGCGTGTGTACCTGTGTGTGTGTGTGTGTGTGTACCTGTAGCTGACAGGTAAAGTGTGTGTGTGTGTGTGTACCTGTGTGTGTGTGTGTTTCTGTGTGTACCTGTGTGTGTGTGTGTATACCTGTAGCTGACAGGTAAAGTGTGTGTGTGTGTGTCTGTGTGTGTACCTGTAGCTGACAGGTAAAGTGTGTGTGTGTGTGTGTGTGTGTGTGTGTGTACCTATGTGTGTGTGTGTGTGTGTGTGTACCTGTAGCTGACAGGTAGAGTGTGTGTGAGTGCCGTGTTTTCCTGGATCTTCTTCACCAAACACACACTCAGCTGAACCGCACACACACCTCCACCTGCAACACACAGCACTGATGACATCACCTGTGACGTCACCGATCAGCTGATCAGTCTGACCACTCGATAGGCTCGTTGGAGATGAACCAGGTCTGCACAGACTCGATCACCGGCGATCGGCCCCCGTTGCATGCTGGGTAGATTTGTGTCCGACTTGATGCCGACTCGCTCTGACGTCATGCACACGTGGGAACGGGAATCTCACGAGAGCAAGGGGGGCGCAGGTCTGACACCAGGGGGCCGCAGGTCTGACACCAGGGGGCCGCAGGTCTGAGACCAGGCGGGCGCAGGTCTCAGACCAGGCGGCGCAGGTCTGAGACCAGAGGGCCGCAGGTCTGAGACCAGGGGACCGCAGGTCTGAGACCAGGCGGCTGCACCGCAGGTCTGAGACCAGGCGGCGCAGGCCTGAGACCAGGCGGCGGAGGTCCGAGACCAGGCGAACCGCAGGTCCGAGACCAGGCGAACCGCAGGTCCGAGACCAGGCGGCGCAGGTCCGAGACCAGGCGGCGCAGGTCCGAGACCAGGCGGCGAAGGTCCGAGACCAGGGGGCCGCAGGTCCGAGACCAGGCGGCGCGGACGCTTTTCACCGACTGCAAGAGCCAGGCGGACCCAGAGCATGCTGGGAAACGCCGCCTCTCAGCTGATTTAACAGCTGACTGGTTTACAACATGATGACGTTTTATATAAACTTTTTATTGATTTTGAATCTGAGGATTTTAATCTATTTGTCTGATTTAAAGATTATTCTGTCCAGAACACACGTTGCTGATAGTGACGTTAAGAAGTCAGAGAGACTAAATCATCTCCAGTCTGTTGATAACATCAGACCAGATCTCATGGACAACCTTCTGAGAGCTACTCTGTCATGATTAAAACCACTAGAGACTGGACCAGCTGATCTGGGGTCTGGTTATCATCATTAAACCACTAGAGACCGGACCAGCTGATCTGGGGTCTGATTATCATCATTAAACCACTAGAGACCGGACCAGCTGATCTGGGGTCTGGTTATCATCATTAAACCACTAGAGACTGGACCAGCTGATCTGGGGTCTGGTTATCATCATTAAACCACTAGAGACTGGACCAGCTGATCTGGGGTCTGGTTATCATCATTAAACCACTAGAGACTGGACCAGCTGATCTGGGGTCTGGTTATCATCATTAAACCACTAGAGACCGGACCAGCTGATCTGGGGTCTGGTTATCATCATTAAACCACTAGAGACCGGACCAGCTGATCTGGGGTCTGGTTATCATCATTAAACCACTAGAGACTGGACCAGCTGATCTGGGGTCTGGTTATCATCATTAAACCACTAGAGACTGGACCAGCTGATCTGGGGTCTGATTATCATCATTAAACCACTAGAGACCGGACCAGCTGATCTGGGGTCTGGTTATCATCATTAAACCACTAGAGACTGGACCAGCTGATCTGGGGTCTGGTTATCATCATTAAACCACTAGAGACTGGACCAGCTGATCTGGGGTCTGATTATCATCATTAAACCACTAGAGACTGGACCAGCTGATCTGGGGTCTGATTATATTTTATTAAATCATAATCGCACCACAGTGTTTGTGTCACTTCCTGTCCAGTCTGAAGGCGGCTGGAATCGGATGGAAACTGTCCGACTTTACCGCAGCATTTTGCCCCCCCCCCCCCTCCCCCTACTGCCCCCCTGCTGCCACCTGCTCTCGTCTACTTTACAGGCGCAGTTCATCTCCAACGAGCCTGGTGGCTCTAATGTTTCCATCCAATCAGTGTTCAGCACTGTGTTACCGTGTAAATAAAGCCTGATCGATCTCTAGAAGCTGATTGGCTGCCTGACCTGTCAATAAGCCGTCAGCAGCAGAAGGGGCGGGGCCAGAGAGAACGGGACACAGGTGATCTGAGACGAAGCTGAAAATCTCCTTCAACCAGAGAGATTCCTGCAGAGAGACATTAATATTCACATTATTAAACACATATATTATGTATAGAAACACAGCGGACACGATAAATACTTCCATTTCATTTTGGATCAATTATAATGGCAGTGTCATTATAACAGCACAAATATCTACTTTGTAGTAAAAGTTAGGAGCCTGTTAGTTATAATAACTCTGCCGAATTCCCCAGCTTTAACACTATTATTATTATTATTATTATTATTATACTGTAACGTTTAAGGACAGAAAGCCCCCAGTAACCCGCTGATGAAGCCGCTGTGCCCCCGCAGGTCCGGCAGGGTATTACTGTTATAACTGTGTAATAACCACAGCTGGGCGGTTATAACGTGAGCCGATGTCATCAGGACGCGTTCATTACTGCGCCCCGCTGGTTCATATTCTCCTCTCGGGAATATCTTCCCGCTCAGACGCTAAAAACTATTAAAATCCCAGATTTCTGAAGCGGGTTCGGTTCTCAGAGCGTCGGAGGTACTAACGGCTTCCCCGCTGGGTTGGAGCTGATCCAGGAACAGCTGCAGCGGCTCCATGTCCGCGAGACACCGCCACGAGGCTTCGCTTCTTATTAGACGTCAAATATTCAGCCTGCAAACACACAGCGCTCCCGCACTAAGCCTTCAAACGGCACTTCCGGTTGATCTACGGCGTCCGGGGAGGCTCAAACGAAGCGAGTGCGCGATGCGCGCCCCCAGCGGAGAGTTTTTTATTAACAAACAACAGTAACAAAGCCAGAGGTGCATAAACAGAGAAGGGCTCAAAAGCCCTGGGGGGCCAGAGGAGGACCAGAGGACATCAGATAAAAGCCCTGGGGGGCCAGAGGAGGACCAGAGGACATCAGATAAAAGCCCTGGGGGGGCCAGAGGAGGACATCAGATAAAAGCCCTGGGGGGGCCAGAGGAGGACCAGAGGACATCAGATAAAAGCCCTGGGGGGCCAGAGGAGGACCAGAGGACCTCAGATAAAAGCCCTGGGGGGGCCAGAGGAGGACCAGAGGACCTCAGATAAAAGCCCTGGGGGGCCAGAGGAGGACCAGAGGACCTCAGATAAAAGCCCTGGGGGGTCAGAGAAGGACCAGAGGACATCAGATAAAAGCCCTGGGGGGGCCAGAGGAGGACCAGAGGACATTAAATAAAAGCCCTGGGGGGCCAGAGGAGGACCAGAGGACATTAAATAAAAGCCCTGGGGGGGCCAGAGGAGGACCAGAGGACATCAAATAAAAGCCCTGGGGGGGCCAGAGGAGGACCAGAGGACATCAAATAAAAGCCCTGGGGGGGCCAGAGGAGGACCAGAGGACATCAGGTAAAAGCCCTGGGGGCCAGGGAGGACATCAGATAAAAGCCCTGGGGGGGCCAGAGGAGGACCAGAGGACATCAGATAAAAAGCCCTGGGGGGGCCAGAGGAGGACCAGAGGACATTAAATAAAAGCCCTGGGGGGGCCAGAGGAGGACCAGAGGACATCAGATAAAAAGCCCTGGGGGGGCCAGAGGAGGACCAGAGGACATTAAATAAAAGCCCTGGGGGGGCCAGAGGAGGACCAGAGGACATTAAATAAAAGCCCTGGGGGCCAGAGGAGGACCAGAGGACATTAAATAAAAGCCCTGGGGGGGCCAGAGGAGGACCAGAGGACATTAAATAAAAGCCCTGGGGGGGCCAGAGGAGGACCAGAGGACATCAGATAAAAGCCCTGGGGGCCAGAGGAGGACCAGAGGACATTAAATAAAAGCCCTGGGGGGGCCAGAGGAGGACATCAGATAAAAGCCCTGGGGGGCCAGAGGAGGACCAGAGGACATCAGATAAAAGCCCTGGGGGGGCCAGAGGAGGACCAGAGGACATTAAATAAAAGCCCTGATGTCCTCCTCTGCCCCCCCCTCCCCCAGGGCTTTTATCTGATGTCCTCTGGTCCTCCTCTGGCCCCCCCAGGGGCAGAGGAGGACATCAGATAAAAGCCCTGGGGGGGCCAGAGGAGGACCAGAGGACATCAGATAAAAGCCCTGGGGGGGCCAGAGGAGGACCAGAGGACATCAGATAAAAGCCCTGGGGGGGCCAGAGGAGGACCAGAGGACATCAGATAAAAGCCCTGGGGGGGCCAGAGGAGGACCAGAGGACCTCAGATAAAAGCCCTGGGGGGGCCAGAGGAGGACATTAAATAAAAGCCCTGGGGGGCCAGAGGAGGACCAGAGGACATCAGATAAAAGCCCTGGGGGGGCCAGAGGAGGACATCAGATAAAAGCCCTGGGGGGCCAGAGGAGGACCAGAGGACATCAGATAAAAGCCCTGGGGGGGCCAGAGGAGGACCAGAGGACCTCAGATAAAAGCCCTGGGGGGGCCAGAGGAGGACCAGAGGACCTCAGATAAAAGCCCTGGGGGGGCCAGAGGAGGACATTAAATAAAAGCCCTGGGGGGCCAGAGGAGGACCAGAGGACATCAGATAAAAGCCCTGGGGGGGCCAGAGGAGGACATCAGATAAAAGCCCTGGGGGGGCCAGAGGAGGACCAGCCAGCAGATGAGACAGGATCGATGATAAAATATGTGGTTGGATGCAATTAAAAGAAAAGTTGATAACTGTTTGTGAACTTTTAATATTTTAGACTCACTCATTTATGATTATGATGTTTTTAATGTATTTCTTTATTTATTTTTGGGGGGGGGACTCTGTTCTGAGGGTTTCTGTCTGTTTTTGTTTTGTTGTAATAAAAGCTGAATAAATAAGTAAAATAATTGTATTTATGGTTCCCGTCTTCCAGCAGATTAAATATAATATTTATAGGAAAATATAACACAACAGAACTCCAAAAGCAGACGATGTTTTGGTTAAATGTGCGTTTATTAATAATAAGAACATATTTAGTGTCTTTATATAAAACCCCGTCATCTTATAGCTTCTATTTCTATTATTAAATTTCATTAATTATTCTTATAAAGTGTCGTTATTGTAAGTACATTTTTAGTATTGAATTAATATTACAAATTAAGTTATTATAATAATATATTTTTAATATTTAATGTAATTTTAATCTAAATGTATTAAATGTATAAATGTATTTTTATTATATAATCCCCATCTTCACTCTCTGTCGCCCCTCCTCCAGCTCGTCGCTGATTGGCTGATATATTTCACAAACACTAGTGTTGACCAATCACAGGCTAGGACTGCGTGACAAACTCCCGCCCTCCTGCTGCAGCGTTGCTAGGCAGGCGGAGCCGTGTAGCAACGAGCTTTGAGCTGCGGCCCCGGCATCCAATCAAAATTCACTTTCAATAAAATTCAAAAAGCTTTATTGGCCTCAATGTTACGAACACAATACTGCCAAAGCGTCAAAGATAATAACAATTTATAATAAAAAATACATAAAAGATTAAATAAATAGCCTGAAGTCATTGAGTGAATTTAAACAGATAAATATATAAAAATAAAAAACGTGTGTGTAAGATAATTAATTTGTTTAGGGTCAATAAAGAAACAACAACAGTATATTAATACAACATTGTAACTGTCAAAAATCTAAGAATAAAAAATAAAAAAACACGTGAAGCAGAGACGTTAGTGAGCCAATCACAGACGCGTATTCAGCGCGGCCCCGCCCAGCTTGGCCGGCCGTGTTCCCGCCCTCTGAATAGGAATGAGCCAATCACAGACGCGTAATCAGCGCGGCCCCGCCTAGCCTGGCCGGCCGTGTTCCCGCCCTCTGAATAGGAATGACCAACGGGGGCGTTGCTGGGGGGCGGGGCCGCGCTCGAGCTCGACCCAGTTTGAAAGTGAACCAACGGCTCCAGTCGCTGCTTCAGCCACCAAACCACAACAAGAACCCGAAACCAGACCCGAACCCGGACCCAGACCCGGACCCCGGCCCTCCTGACGAGTGAGTACCTCACCTCTGCTCGCTGTAGGTTTAATGCCGCTGAGCGCGCGCCCGCGTCGGTGACACCGGCTGTCTTTTCCCGCAGAACCCCGAGATAAAAGCCCCGGGAATGAAGCTGGAAAACGGGGATAAAATGGCCGCTCGTGGGTCCGGCCGTCCGGAGCGGGACGGCCCAGACGTGCGTGTCTGAGCCGCTGTGTGCGCGCACTCTGCGGTCTGTCCAAAACGTGTTGTTGTAAACACGGAACGCCCATTACGTTGTATGTATGAAAGCCAGCAATTAGCCGTGTCCCGTCCATACAATGGTGACCTCTCCGGAGCATAGCCGGAGCCCTGCGTTGAAAATGCGTAGCAGCTGCTATGACACAATGTTTCCGTTGCAAAAACACCAGTTTGATATTAAAACACCGCGATGCGGGTGGCCGTTATAAGGAGAAGCCCGCGCGCTAACGGAAAGTCTTTCACTGTGTCTGTGGTGCAAACGGGTTTTTATTTTAGCCTGTTAGCATGATGCTAGCGGAGGATGGGACTGCTAGCATGAGGCTAGCGGAGGATGGGGAATGCTAGCATGATGCTAGCGGAGGGGGATGGGGGATGCTAGCTCTGCAGAGGGCGGGAAGCAAATGGTGGCCCATTGTTCTACTGGAGCTAGCCTGTTAGCACGGCTAGGCTAACTGCAGCAGTCAATACATGTCCATAGAAGACGCGGCTAGCTCCGGGTTTAGTTCATCTCTACGGCCCGGAGAGCTCCAGTCACAGCGGGGCGGAGGAACCGGGGCTCCGCCGGGGTGTCCCGGGGCAGTTACCCGGCTCACAGAGGCCCTAGCCCGGGTTAGTGGGCCGTCTCGAGCCCCGGCAGA
>JABXJD010000822.1:5000-12500 GCA_013375575.1 Percina caprodes | reverse complement strand
TATATCCCATATATATTTAGGCCGAAGTCAATATATTTCCGATATATATTTAGGCTGAACGTCGATATTTATCCCAATATATTTAGGCGGACGCCGATATACATCCCGATATATATTTAGGCTGGATGTCGATATTTATCCCGATATATATTTAGGCCGGACGTCGATATATATCCCGATATATATTTAGGCCGGAAGTCAATATATTTCCCGATATATATTTAGGCTGAACGTCGATATTTATCCCAATATATATATTTAGGCTGGATGTCGATATTTATCCCGATATATATTTAGGCCGGACGTCGATATATATCCCGATATATATTTAGGCCGGAAGTCAATATATTTCCCGATATATATTTAGGCTGAACGTCGATATTTATCCCAATATATATTTAGGCTGGACATCGATATTTATCCCGATATATATTTAGGCTGGACGTCGATATTTATCCCGATATATATTTAGGCTGGACGTCGATATACATCCCGATATATATTTAGGCTGGATGTCGATATACATCCCGATATATATTTAGGCTGGATGTCGATATTTATCCCGATATATTTAGGCCGGACGTCGATATATATCCCGATATATACTTAGGCCGGAAGTCAATATATTTCCCGATATATATTTAGGCTGAACGTCGATATTTATCCCAATATATATTTAGGCTGGACATCGATATTTATCCCGATATATATTTAGGCTGGACGTCGATATTTATCCAGATATATATTTAGGCTAGACGTCAATATATATCCCAATATATATTTAGGCTGGACGTCGATATTTATCCCGATATATATTTAGGCTGGACGTCGATATTTATCCCGATATATATTTAGGCTGGACGTCGATATTTATCCAGATATATATTTAGGCTGGACGCCGATATTTATCCCAATATATATTTAGGCTGGATGTCGATATTTATCCCGATAGATATTTAGGCTGGACGCTCGATATTTATCCAGATATATATTTAGGCTGGACGCCGATATTTATCCAGATGTATATTTAGGCTGGACGTCGATATTTATCCAGATATATATTTAGGCTGGACGATATTTATCCCAATATATATTTAGGCTGGATGTCGATATTTATCCCGATAGATATTTAGGCTGGACGTCGATATTTATCCAGATATATATTTAGGCTGGACGTCGATATATATCCAGATATATATTTAGGCTGGACGTCGATATATATCCAGATATATATTTAAGCTGGACGTCGATATTTATCCCGATATATATTTAGGCTGGACGTCGATATTTATCCCGATAGATATTTAGGCTGGACGTCGATATTTATCCAGAGATATATTTAGGCTGGACGTCGATATTTATCCCAATATATATTTAGGCTGGACGTCGATATTTATCCAGATATATATTTAGGCTGACGATATATATCCAGATATATATTTAGGCCAGACCGATATATTTCCCGATATATTTAGGCTGGACGTCGATATATATCCAGATATATATTTAGGCTGGACATCAATATATTTCCCGATATATTTAGGCTGGACATCGATATATTTCCCGATATATTTAGGCTGGACGTCGATATATATCCAGATATATTTAGGCTGGACATCGATATATTTCCCGATATATTTAGGCTGGACATCGATATATTTCCCGATATATTTAGGCTGGACGTCGATATATATCCCGATATATATTTAGGCTGGACGTCGATATTTATCCAGATATATATTTAGGCTGGACGTCAGTATATATCCAGATATATTTAGGCTGGACGTCGATATATATCCCGATATATTTAGGCTGGACGTCGATATATATCCCGATATATTTAGGCTGGACGTCGATATATATCCCGATATATTTAGGCTGGACGTCGATATCCCGATATATTTAGGCTGGACGCGATATATATCCAGATATATTTAGGCTGACGTCGATATATATCCCGATATATTTAGGCTGGATATATCCATATATATTTAGGCTGGACGTCGATATATATCCCGATATATTTAGGCTGGACGCGATATATATCCAGATATATTTAGGCTGGACGTCGATATATCCCGATATATTTAGGCTGGACGCTTATATATATCCAGATATATTTAGGCTGGACGTCGATATATATCCCGATATATTTAGGCTGGACGTCGATATATTCCCAGCGGAGGGAGAGCAGGTAGTTTTATGAATAAATAATAAACAGGTTCGTGATGAGATGATCAGCTGATCACGAAATCAGGACCATTTTAATATGTCCACCCGGGCCAACTGTTGCCCTGACAACCGCTGACCTGCATGGAGACACGTCCAGGGACTCAGGGACGTTTAATGCTGAACCTCTTGTCTCCGTCTCTGTCCTGCAGGACATGGTGGCGTACCGCGGCGGTGGAGCCCCCCCCACGTATCCCAGAAACCCCGGCTCATCAGCTCAGGGAGGAGAGGAAGAGGAGGACGACGAGGGGGAGGACGAAGATGAGGACGATGACGAATAGACACAGGATAGAGACTGACTGTGTGTGTGAGTGTGTGTGTATGTGAGAGAGAGAGACTCTGTGTGTGTGTGTGTGTGTGTGTGAGACTGTGTGTGTAGAGTGACTGACTGTGTGTGTGTGTGTGTGAGAGTGACTGACTGTGTGTGTGTGTGAGAGTGACTGACTGTGTGTGTGTGTGAGAGGGACTGACTGTGTGTGTGTGTGTGTGTGTGAGAGTGACTGTGTGTGTGTGTGTGTGTGTGTGTGTGTGTGTGTGAGAGTGACTGACTGTGTGTGTGTGTGTGTGAGAGTGACTGACTGTGTGTGTGAGAGGGACTGATGTGTGTGTGTGTGTGTGAGAGTGACTGACTGTGTGTGTGTGTGAGAGTGTGTGTGTGTGAGAGTGACTGACTGTGTGTGTGTGTGTGTGTGTGAGTGACTGTGTGTGTGTGTGTGTGTGTGTGTGTGTGTGAGAGTGACTGACTGACTGTGTGTGTGTGTGTGAGTGACTGACTGTGTGTGTGTGTGTGTGTGTGTGTGTGAGAGTGACTGACTGTGTGTGTGTGTGTGTGTGTGTGTGTGTGTGAGAGTGACTGACTGTGTGTGTGTGAGAGGGACTGACTGTGTGTGTGTGTGTGTGTGAGAGTGACTGACTGTGTGTGTGTGTGAGAGTGACTGTGTGTGTGTGTGTGTGTGTGTGTGTGTGAGAGTGACTGACTGTGTGTGTGAGTGATGTGTGTGTGTGTGTGTGTGTGAGAGTGACTGACTGACTGTGTGTGTGAGTGACTGTGTGTGTGTGTGTGTGTGATCTTAAGATGTTAAACTGTCCGACACCAGAGGGCAGTAGAGTAACCCCCTTCCTCACTGTTACCATGGTTTCCCTGCACCCCACGCCCTTCTCATCCCTTTGTGTGTTACCATGGAAACCCCTAACCCCCTCCTCCTCTTCATCATCTTCTTCATGTTGTTTTTTATTTTCTTACTGGAGGTTTATCAAGTTTTTCTGTTTCCTTGTTCACTGTCAGCTGTAGAAACGTCAACTTTTATAATAAACGACCAACTGAGGGAAAACACGCCGCTCCGCCTGTTATTACATGTTATTCTCATGTTATTACACTTTATTATCACGTTATACCACAATACTATGTTATGGCTGTCTTACGACACCGCCTCCGCCTGTTATTACATGTTATTCTCATGTTATTACACTTTATTATCACGTTATTACCATGTTAATACCATGTTATGGCTGTCTCTACGACACGCCGCCTCCGCCTGTTATTACATGTTATTCCCATGTTATTACACTTTATTATCACGTTATTACCACGTTAATACATGTTATGGCTGTCTCTAAGACACGCTACCTCTGCCTGTTAGTACCATGTTATTATCATGTTATTACACTTTATTATTATGTTATTACCACGTTAATACCATGTTATGGCTGTCTCTACGACACGCCGCCTCCGCCTGTTATTACATGTTATTCTCATGTTATTACACTTTATTATCACGTTATTACCACGTTAATACCATGTTATGGCTGTCTCTACGACACGCCGCCTCCGCCTGTTATTACATGTTATTCTCATGTTATTACACTTTATTATCACGTTATTACCATGTTAATACCATGTTATGGCTGTCTCTAACACGCCTCCGCCTGTTATTACATGTTATTCCCATGTTATTACACTTTATTATCACGTTATTACCACGTTCATGTTATGGCTGTCTCTAAGACACGCTACCTCTGCCTGTTAGTACCATGTTATTATCATGTTATTACACTTTATTATTATGTTATACCACGTTAATACCATGTTATGGCTGTCTCTACGACACGCTACCTCTGCCTGTTATTACCATGTTATTATCATGTTATTACACTTTATTATCACGTTATTACCACGTTAATACCATGTTATGGCTGTCTTTACGACACGCTGCCCCCACCTGTTATTACCATGTTATTATTACGTTATTACTGTCTCTCTACAACACTGCCTGTTTAGTTTTTCAGACATCAACAGTCTGACTGCGGTGTGTTCAGGCGCTCCTCTGATAGTCCAAGTTTCAGACATCAACAGTCTACCGCGGTGTGTTCAGGCGCTCCTCTGATAGTCCGAGTTTCAGACATCAACAGTCTACCGCGGTGTGTTCAGGCGCTCCTCTGATAGTCCGAGTTTCAGACATCAACAGTCTACCGCGGTGTGTTCAGGCGCTCCTCTGATAGTCCGAGTTTCAGACATCAACAGTCTACCGCGGTGTGTTCAGGCGCTCCTCTGATAGTCCGAGTTTCAGACATCAACAGTCTACCGTGTGTTCAGGCGCTCCTCTGATAGTCCGAGTTTCAGACATCAACAGTCTACGCGGTGTGTTCAGGCGCTCCTCTGATAGTCCGAGTTTCAGACATCAACAGTCTACCGCGGTGTGTTCAGGCGCTCTGATAGTCCGAGTTTCAGACATCAACAGTCTACCGCGGTGTGTTCAGGCGCTCCTCTGATAGTCCGAGTTTCAGACATCAACAGTCACCGCTGTGTGTTCAGGCGCTCCTCTGATAGTCCGAGTTTCAGACATCAACAGTCTACCGCGGTGTGTTCAGGCGCTCCTCTGATAGTCCGAGTTTCAGACATCAACAGTCTACCGCGGTGTGTTCAGGCGCTCCTCTGATAGTCCGAGTTTCAGACATCAACAGTCTACCTGGTGTGTTCAGGCGCCCTCTGATAGTCCGAGTTTCAGACATCAACAGTCTACCGCGGTGTGTTCAGGCGCTCCTCTGATAGTCCGAGTTTCAGACATCAACAGTCTACCGCGGTGTGTTCAGGCGCTCCTCTGATAGTCCGAGTTTCAGACATCAACAGTCTACCGCGGTGTTCAGGCGCTCCTCTGATAGTCCGAGTTTCAGACATCAACAGTCTACCGCGGTGTGTTCAGGCGCTCCTCTAATAGTCCGAGTTTCAGACATCAACAGTGTACCGCGGTGTGACGTCCGAGCGGTATGGCTCTGTATTTGCGGTTTCATGCCTGAGGTAGACCAGCAGCATTAAGGACCTTGGCCTAAGGGTCCTCCTGGATCCACCGCCTGACCGGGAATCAAACCGACCATCACCTGTACCGAATATATATATATATGTGTATATATATATATGATATATATATATATATATATATATATATATATATATATATATATATATATATATATATATATATATATATATATATTTTGGGCATGCGCACTTTAGCGAAGCAGCAGTAGCAGTAGTGTGGCATTTGTCTGTTTGTTTGTCTGTTCTGGCTCAGTAGCCTTTATATTCTACAGTTTCTAATTGATGTTTAGCAGAACCGTAACTTATTCGTAGCCTTTGTGTAACATTCGGTGGACTGGTCTCCACAAGCCGCAGAAATCATGTTACTTACCACTGGCACGGAGTGGCGGGCACTCGTGGTGTTGTTGCTGTCGGCGTCCTACCTGGTCCGAGGTTGGGACGGCGACCATCCAACAGGAAGGATCGAGTACACCAGAGACTTTCTGCTCGGGCTCAACAACCCCACAAACACCAAGTATCTTCTGACTCGGTCTTCCCTAACCTGGAGGAGCTTGTTCAAGGTTCGGGGAAGAGAGGCCACGCTGGCGCACCTCTCCGCAAAGTGAGGAAGCGGGGCCGGAGAGGAGGAATCCGGGTTCGAGCGAGACGGCAACCCCTGGCTCGCATCGCCCTGCCGTCCATCATCCTGGCCAACGCCCGGTCCCTCCGCAACAAGGTCGACGACCTCCAGGCCCATGTTCATCATCAGCACGAATTTAAGGAAGCTTGCATCCTGGCGCTGACGGAAACATGGCTTGGGGAGAAGGACCTGGACAGCGAGACGGCAATAGACGGGTTTGGTGCGCCGCTGCGTACAGACCGAGAGGTCGTCGCGAGGTGGGGGGGTGTGTTTGTACATCAATGAACGCTGGTGCACAAATGTTATTGTGAGAGCGTCAGTATGCACCAAGGACATTGAACTGCTCTCTGCATCGATGCGTCCACCCTGTTCACCACGGGGATTCCCACAGATTGTTGTAACTATATTCATCCAAAGGCGGATGAGAGCTCCGCTGCAGAACTGATCCTGCTGACAGTCCAGAAGTTACAGTCACTGTCTCCTGACGCCCCGAATGTAATCCCGGGAGATTTTAATCATTGCTCACTTAACAAAACTTTAAAAGGCTTTTATAAATATATATCTTGCCCTACCAGAAATGGCAAGACACTTGATCAATGTTACGGTTCGATTAAAGGGGCCTATAGATCCATGCCGCTCCCTCCACTAGGTGCAGCAGACCATGATTGTGTTCATCTTATTCCTGCATACCGCACGTGTTTACAGAGGGGAAAAGTTCTCACCAAAGGGTGAAGCTGTGGTCTGAGGATGCTGGACAAGAACTGCAAGGCTGCCTGGACTGCACGGTGTGGGAGGAGTTCATCACATCATCTAGGGACCTGGATGAGCTCACAAATGTGGTCAGCTCCTGGATCTCATACTGTGAAGATACTGTAATTCCGGAGAGAGAGGTAAAGATTTACCCAACAGTAAACCCTGGGTGAGCAAACATCTTAAAATTCTGTTAAATAAGAAAAAACATGCTTTTAAACAGGGCAATGTCACTGAACTAAACTCTATACAAAAAGAGATTAAACAGGAAATAAAAAGGTGCAAATTGGGTTATAGAGATAAAGTAGAAAGACAATTAAGTAACAATAATTTGGGCTCAGCCTGGGACAGTGTCAAGAATATTGTTGGACTTAATGACAAAGCAAGGAAGAAGACATTTTAGAAGGTTTTACGGCAGACTGCACTGGCACAGGAGTTTAACAAGTTTTATTCTAAGTTTGATGTCCACGATTATAGTAAAGAAACGGTGCATTCAGGGACAGTCTATTTAACTCTGGTCTTTTTACTCCTTTTATTTCTGAACGCAATGTTGTGAACACTTTTAAACACTGCAAGTCTTGTACTA
>JABXJD010001676.1:72500-77576 GCA_013375575.1 Percina caprodes | reverse complement strand
CCTCCTCCCAGCTGGACGTGCCTGACCACTCTAGGGACTCCCCCAGGAGGCATCCCTCACCAGATGCCCGAACCACCTCAACTGGCTCCTTTCAACGTGAAGGAGCAGCGGCTCTACTCCGAGCTCCTCTCGGAGGACTGAGCTCTCACCCGATCTCTAAGGGAGACGCCAGCCCTCCTGAGGAAACCCATTTCGCCGCTTGTACCCTGGATCTGGTTCTTTCGGTCATGATGTGAAATAGTCACACAACATTTCCCCTTTTTCTTTTGCCATCGTAATTCCTAAACCAATCCCTGTTATAGCGTTACATCAGAAACCTTCAAACCACAAAGTATCCTCTGAAGAACTCACGCGCAGTTTGACCTTCTCATCTCCTGAGCCCGACTTTGCTCTCCACTCACACAAGTATGCTAATCTGCAGCGAAACGTTGGAAGCCATCACTCACACGCTGCATGGAAACAAGTGAAGAATACAAAATGAGGGCAGAGATAAAAAGGATGACACATTGAGTCTCTCCACTCGTGCGAGCTCATGTTTCCACCGACGCTGTTCGCTCTAATTGACTGCTGCAGACGTGGTTGATGGTGCCGGGCGGTGCAGTCGTGAAGGTGACCCACTCCTGCTGGGTGCTTTCATGAAGCCGCTGCACACAGTTTGGTTCATTTTGATCCTTTTTGCTGTTGAATCCAAAATCATTTCATAAGACAATCACATCTAATAATAAACAGAAACAAAACTCACTGTGTGTGTGTGTGTGTGTGTGTGTGTGTGTGTGTGTGTTGCTCTGTATTGTGTTGTATGTATTAACTGCACAAAACCTTTCATTTCATCCTTTAAAACCATAATATCTTTGTTTTCGCAGTTGCTTCTCTACATTATAATTTCTCCAGCTAAATATTTGAATGGTGTCTCCCTCTCTTACTCTCCCATGCACCTGTGCACTCTTAATAAGTATAATATATATATATATATATAATATAATATAAGTATCTTATTGTATATTCCAAATTGTATTTTATGTTATTTCTAAACTCCTTAATGACCTTAAAAATAAAGGTGAAAAATAATAATCCTGTGTGAAAGGCTTTAGTTTTCCCAGAGAAGTGAACTGCACTCAGGCTTGAAAGTCCTGTATGTTGACGCCTACCCATCCGCCCCGACCTCCTCCCTACCCATCCGCCCCAGACCTCCTCCGTACCCATCCGCCCCAGACCTCCTCCCTACCCATCCGCCCCGACCTCCTGCCTACCCATCCGCCCGACCTCCTCCCTACCCATCCGCCCCAGACTCCTCCTCCCTACCCATCCGCCCCAGACCTCCTCCCTACCCATCCGCCCCCGACCTCCTCCCTACCCATCCGCCCCCGACCTCCTCCCTACCCATCCGCCCCAGACCTCCTCCCTACCCATCCGCCCCAGACCTCCTCCGTACCCATCCGCCCCAGACCTCCTCCCTACCCATCCGCCCCCGACCTCCTGCCTACCCATCCGCCCCCGACCTCCTCCGTACCCATCCGCCCCCGACCTCCTCCCTACCCATCCGCCCCAGACCTCCCTACCCATCCGTCTCCGACCTCCTCCCTACCCATCCGCCCCAGACCTCCTCCCTACCCATCCGCCCCAGACCTCCTCCCTACCCATCCGCCCCCGACCTCCTCCCTACCCATCCGCCCCCGACCTCCTCCGTACCCATCCGCCCCCGACCTCCTCCGTACCCATCCACTACCGACCTCCTCCGTACCCATCCACCCCCGACCTCCTCCGTACCCATCCACCCCCGACCTCCTCCCTAACCATCCATCCCCGACCTCCTCCCTACCCACCCATCCACCCCAGACCTCCTCCGTACCCATCCACCCCGACCTCCTCCCTACCCATCCACCCCCGACCTCCTCTGTACCCATCCACCCCGACCTCCAGACCTCCTCCCTACCCATCCATCCCCGACCTCCTCCCTACCCATCCACCCCGACCTCCAGACCTCCTCCCTACCCATCCATCCCCGACCTCCTCCTACCCATCCATCCCCGACCTCCTCCCTACCCATCCACCCCGACCTCCAGACCTCCCTACCCATCCACCCCGACCTCCGTACCCATCCACCCCGACCTCCTCCTTACCCATCCACCCCGACCTCCAGACCTCCTCCCTACCCATCCACCCCGACCTCCTCCGTACCCATCCACCCCGACCTCCTCCGACCCATCCACCCCTCTTCCGTACCCATCCACCCCGACCTCCTCCCTACCCATCCATCCCCAACCTCCTCCCTACCTCCTCCCTACCCATCCACCCCCAACCTCCAGACCTCCTTAGCCATCCATCCCCGACGTCCTCCCTACCCATCCACCCCAGACCTCCTCCCTACCCATCCACCCCAGACCTCCTCCGTACCCATCCACCCCGACCTCCCTACACAGCCAGCCATGTGGCTGTCAACGTGGTGCACACAGCAACAACAACAACAACAACAAAAACGTGGAGTGCTTACAAATTACAGAGCTTGACTTTTCGTAGCATTTTGAATGAATTGTTCATGAGAACAGGCGGGCTCACATGACAACAAGTCACACGACAGTTGTTAAGTGTTCGTTACAGTTCACTTTAATTGAGAAAAGGTGACTGTGAGCATGGTATCGGCTCTTTGATCTGCATCATTTGTCTGAAATGTTCTGCACAAATGGATTTTGTAAGAGCCAATTAGTGCCCTTGGTATAAATAAGGAACCAATCTTTGGTTACTTAGGTGCAATCCGAAGCACGTACACGCACACCAACACCACAACACTACACAGGCATACATACAAGCAGTGATTGGTCTGGAAACCCAACTAAGATCTCATGGAAATAAATAGAACCAAAGGTTTATCTGCAAATATGATTTTCATTGATCAAAAAGGTAAAAAGTGCATCAATAATGCTACCCAACAACTTTGTGCATTAAACATAACTGGTTCTTTCTGAAAAACGCACCATTTTTCAACAACCCAGCTAGGTGTTTTTAAGATGCATCCCACACAGCAGAGTGTAGGTGCAGAGAAGCGTTGACGCATTGTGAACACCTCTGTTCCCTGCGCTGACAGAGGAACGCCATCTGGCAGAATATGTGCAGCACCCCAGGGAGCTCGAGTCTGTTCAGGCACAGCGATGAAGACGAGGGAAACCTTGCTACCTTCTCCATGTGTGGTCCGACTGACTGGCCCCTTCTCGCCTCAGCTACAAACACAGACCTGCAGAGGTTTAAATCCTGGGAGGGTGATTTTTAAATAATGCAGCAGACTTCCTGCTCTCACAGCGGGTGAGAACGCCAGTCACAGCGGGGAAACCATAACACATCTCAAGGATTTATCTTCAGCTCATCACAATTGTGCTTTCTCTGGAAGTACAAAGGCTATTTCAGTCATTGACTTATTAGGACAGTGCACATTAATCAACATCTGTGGAAATGTACCAGTGTAGGTCCATGCAGCAAGCAACAAAACACTGCCAATAACACTGATTATAGCTGATTATAGCGGATTATTATATCCATTCTTGATGAATGCTTAATAATAATAATAATCTATACTTTATTAATCCCACAAGGGGAAATTACAAGTTACACTCTGTTGTTATTAAACACATTACACACAGGCCTGAATTACACACACATGCTCAGGTCCTATACATGCACTAATGGAGAGATGTCAGAGTGGGGGCTGCCCATGGAAAGGTGCCCCGAGCTGTTGGGGTTTAGGTGCCTTGAACTGGCACCTCTCCAGCTACCAGTCCACCACCATACTTTGGCCCGTATGTGGACTTGAACCAGCGACCCTACGGTTCCCAACCCAACTCCCTACGAACTGAGTTACTCCCCCCCCCCCATCTCTCCCTGGTTACAAACATATTTGAATATTAGTTAAATATGTTTCAACCCTGACTCTAAAATAAGACGCAAACACACTGTTTCCTAAAAAAAAGGATTTGGTTTCCATGATCACATTTGGCTGACAAAAGGTCGTAAAAAAAGCAATAAAGCTCAGAAACAACTGCAAGTTAAAGCCGTGATACTCATGCCAGGGGTATGTGTACAGTATTGTGGAGTAACTGAACTAAAAATAGAACTTATTTGATTTTAACAAAATAATATGTCCACATATTTTTTGTTTAGGGGGAAAGAAACTCAAAAATCTGATGTTTTTATCAGTTATGTAGCTCCACTCTTAACCCTTGTGTTGTCTTCATCAACACTTTTGTTGATGCTTTTTATCGATGTTTTTAACTTTTTCTTACGTTTTTGTCTCTTTTTTAACACTTTTGACGTGTTTTTTCAATGCTTGTCACTTTTTTGACGTTTTCAACACTACGTAACACTAACTTATTAACTTTAGTTTTACAGTTATCTTTGGAATTTATGGTCAATAAACCTCATTTTTCGGAAATTATACCTAATGTTTGAGTTAGAAAAGCAGAAATTAGGAATTATTTACGCTAAAATTAAAGCAAAGTATGTTACTGGATAATCACAGACTGGAATATGTCAACTTTTACTCAAAACTATTTGGAAAACACTTCTTTAAAACTGAATAAGACACCCCAAAATTAATGAAAGTAGAGATTTGTATTTGCTAAAGAGTGCTAAAGAACATTGATATAGGAAAATGGGTCAATTTGACCCGAGGACAACATGAGGGCTAATCCAGTGTACTGCTTTGGTATATTTTTACCCTCTAATACGATCCACTGGATCCTCTCATCTAAACCAGAAAACGTAACAGTCGCTGTTTTAAACACTACACCAAAACTACCGAGTTAAGTTTAGATGAAGACTGTGGTTAGGGTTCAAATCCGACGTTACGTCACGCCTGGTTACGCAGTTGATGCTGAATGTGACGTAGCTCTGTTGGTTTCGTAGAGTTAAGTTGAGGAACTTGTGTTTTTTTGGTGTTCTTATACTTAGTAACCATCCTTGCTGCTTCCTATTACGGCCACTAGAGGGCGACGTCACTAGAAACGTAAATATAAGTTGTAATTAAAGCGTTTTTTCGGGGGGAAGACTCCGTTCAACTCAATTCAATAGAATTAAATTTGATTTATA
>JABXJD010001676.1:35000-65000 GCA_013375575.1 Percina caprodes | reverse complement strand
AGTTCACATATTTCAAAAAGTGGTTAAAAGAAACATTTCACTCCTGTTTTTTTAAATTCAAGTGGATAAAATATGACCTTAACCCTTGTGTTGTCTTCCTGTCAACCATGAAAACAAGTTAACGCATTTTCAGACATTTTTGTCACTTTTTCAACGTTTTGGGTCTTTTTTTTAATGTTTTTTCCAACGTTATTTGATATTTCTAATGATGACATTTTCTGCTTATTTCGACGGCCCATTTTATGTGATGAAAAAACTGAAAACAGGTCAAATTTGACCCGAGGACAACATGAGGGTTAAAAGTCTCGTTTATTACTTTTTATCGAAGACAATTGTAAACTGGGAGCGATACTTTCGGAAAACAAGTATCGTAAATGTTCCTCTTTAGTATTATTTTCATTATTTCTATTATTTCCAAGTAGAAATCAAAATGAGGAAAACACACAGAGAGAAAAAATAGACAAGAAAACAACCGACTTAAAAACCAGCTGCTAAAGAAAACACTGGCAGACTTTGATGGATACAAATTCACAGAAATTATGACTAAAAATTATATACAAAGTATTAAAAAAAATTCACAATAACTCAAAACGTTGGTGTATAAAAATTCAAAATCAAAACACACCACACAAACGCGAGGTGGATTTTCCAGTTGTCCAAAACGTTAGCTTTTAGCTTCCTTCCTCGCAGAAAATAAACATGATTCCTATTCAGATTTTTCAGGGAAAACTGAAACCACGAAGCAATAACTTGCAGGGAAGCTAGCGATATATATACGGGCAGCCTCATCCGTCAGGTTCCTCCGTCAGGTTCCTCCGACATGAATGCAGTGGTGTGGGCTACGTGGTACGCAGGTATACGGAGTATCGCCACTAGGAAAGGTCGAGGATTTCAGTTACAATTACAAAAACGCACGGATACCGTTACGTAACGATGATTGTTTTGTGGGAGAACGTTCACAGTTAGGCCGGCTACACGCTAGCAGCGTCGCGCGTGCGAGGCGTTTGTTGCGTGTCAGCTGCGTGGATTTTTCTACGTCCTACACACCAGTCTGACGCGCCGCCGCTGTTGCTAGGTGACGTACATGCAGGACTATCTCGGGACATCGCGCCGACAGATTTGGATCACCCTTGTTTGACATATGGGGAGAGAGTTGTTAGACATACATATATAGGCTACTAATTTGATTAAAGCAAGACAACGTCGGCAGCATTGACGGCAAAATAGAATACAGAATATTTCGTTCTGTATGACGGGTGCAATATTTGAAAATGGATGTCATCGTTAATCGTGTCAAAATGACATAAAAACATCTTTTTTTATTCTATTTTGCCTGGAAAGGCTTCCAACACGCTCGTGTGAAAAATAGACGCCGATTCTATTTCTAGCATGCACACGTTTTCAGAGCGGAGTGTGTCACGCAGGCAGTGTATGAGCTCTAACCTGATAACATTGGAGCCCAAACGACACATCCAGTGGGTAGTTTATGTCTGGAAAGGCTTCCTGAAGGCCCCTGAAGCTGTACTGCCACTTCGGATGACACTGCAGCAGACGTTAACGGTACAGAAACTACAGAAAATGAGCCAGATGAGGCGATAACGTTACAAAAAACCCACGGGGTTGTCGCTCTGGGACGGGGGAGTCTAATGCTGGGAGGAAAAAGAAATTACAGTATACAAAAAAACTAGACTACACCACTGCATAAATGTAATGAAAAACGTTTTCAGCAACGCTCGCTGGTCCAAAAGCAAGAATATCTAAAGTGCTCCAAAAAAAACAGGACTGACAAAAACTAAAAAAAAAGATAGAAGTGCCTCAAAAGAAGAAAAATCCCCCAAAAAAATACAAAGCAAACACATTATTTTACATTTGGACAAAAAAAACGCATAATTTTACTGTTTCCATTCGTTGTCTTTAGTACTTTGGCACTTTGGTGTAATCCTCCGTGTGAATGTTTTTACACATGCAGATGGACAAGATCATCCCCAGCAGCTGTCAAACAAAACAGAGACGGATTAATACGTTTTATATCTTCAAAATAAAAGTAATTTAATACTTTATCAAAGCGCGCATATTAAGCTCATTTTCAGGTTCATAATTGTATGTTGAGGTTGAACCAGAATAGGTTTCCATGGTTTCATTTTCAAAAAACACCATATTTTTGTTGTACTGCACATTGCTGCAGCTGTTCTTTTCACCCTGTGTGTTTAGGTCTCTGTTTTAGCTCCAGAGTGAGACATCTCACTTCTATACTATCTTTGTTGGGAGCTGCACATGCTCAGTAGCTCGGTAAGATCCATCAGCTGATAACTCTTTCTCCAGCTTTGGTCGGTACAAGGCAGGACTTGTGGAATACCTGCACAACAGGGACAGGAAGTAGTTCTTTTGGAGATTATGATGAACTAGTGGGTGTTGTAGCAGTGTTTTGCCATCGAGAACGAGCTAGCATGCTACGGTTAGCCACCTCGTCTCGGCTAGAAAGCCGTGCAGATGTTGGCCAGCTCACCCGGAGACTGAAGATGGAGGACATTCAGAAACCGGATCTCACTCAAAACAGCGTAGACAGTTTTATTCCCAAGTTTGTATGCGTGTGCATACAAGCGTGCGTCATAACTAACAGCTGCCATGAACCTAGCGTGTTATTCAACACAATAAACTCTGTTCTGAATCCATGCACCTCTTCTTTGACAGCGCTTTCAACCAGTATGTGTGAGACGTTTCTCTGTTTCTTCATTGATAAAGTAGCATCAGTCAGGCAAAAAGCCGGTGTTGATTTTAATGTGTTTGTAGCTGCTGTTCCTGTGCATTCTGCTGTGTTTGAGGAATTTAAGCCTGTTTCTCTGCCGCTGCTCACTGAGGTTGTACACCACATGAAACCTACCAACTGGGCTTTAGACATTGTTCCTGCCAGGATGGTGAAGGAGGTTTTTAGCACCATTGGGTCGAGTCTACTTACCTTTTTTAACTTTTGTCTCAGTTCAGGCTCTGTCCCAGAAGCTTTTAAACATGCTGTGGTTAGGCCACTACTTAAAAAGCCTAATCTTGACCCCAATGTGTTGTCCAATTTTAGACCAGTCTCACATCTGCCCTTTCTTTCGAAGGTGTTTAAACAGTCTTTCTACAACAGAACTCAGTGTTTGAAAAATTTCAATCTGGTTTTAAATTGCGTCATAGCACTGAGTCTGCACTGCTAAGAGTTCACAGTTTTTTTGTGTTTCTTCACCCCCCCCCACCCCCTACCCCAGTCACCTCAAAAAATCCCTTCATGTAACCACATGTACTGTGTGTTGTCCTGTGCATCATTGTATTATTGTGTTTTATTGTCTTCTGATTTTTTCTCCTTCATATGCTTTATCGGATGCTGGTAACTTTAATTTCCTTGCGGGATTAATAAAGCTAAAGCTAAAGCTAAGTCTAATAACCTTGTCTGTAGATGCTGGGGATCCTACTGTATTAGTGCTGTTGGACCTGACAGCAGCTTTTGATGCAGTGGACCATGCAGTCCTTCTTGCACGCCTTGAGCATTTTATAGGCATTCAAGGCTCTGCACAATGGTTTAGCTCTTATTTGACAAATAGGACTTTCTCCGTCACAATGGGTGATTTCTCCTCATCATCTGCTCCTCTCTATTGTGGGGTGCCCCAGGGTTCAATTCTTGGCCCTATCCTGTTCTCTTTATATATGTTGCCATTAGGGGCTATAATCGACAAGCACAACCTGTCATTTCATTGTTATGCAGATGACCTGTAAATTTATCTGCCTATGAAACCCAATGACAGTGTTGCACTAAACTGCCTGCTTAATGGCATTAACGATATCAAGTTGTGGCTATCTATCTCAGAACTTCCTTACTCTGAATGAGGACAAGTCTGAGTGTATTATCTTCAGTACAAAATTCATGTCAAACAATCCAACTTTAAGTCTGGGAGCTTTGAGCTTTGACTTTTGCACTATATTGACTGTCTACTGAATGCACAATTGCACATCTTCAATTCAAATTTTGCTGCTCTTATTTTCTTCATTGTATGTGCCTTCTTATTTTTACTTTTTTGCTTTTTATATTGTTTACTTAAATGTTATGTTTGTCTGTGTAAAATATGTCTTTTCTCCACCGTTTGTCTGTGTAAAATATGTCTTGTCTCCACCGTTTGTCTTTGTCTGTGTAAAATATGTGTTGTCTCCACCGTTTGTCTGTGTAAAATATGTCTTGTCTCCACCGTTTGTCTGTGTAAAATATGTCTTGTCTCCACCGTTTGTCTGTGTAAAATATGTCTTGTCTCCACCGTTTGTCTGTGTAAAATATGTCTTGTCTCCACCGTTTGTGTAAAATATGTCTTGTCTCCACCGTTTGTCTGTGTAAAATATGTCTTGTCTCCACCGTTTGTCTTTGTCTGTGTAAAATATGTCTTGTCTCCACCGTTTGTCTGTGTAAAATATGTCTTGTCTCCACCGTTTGTCTGTGTAAAATATGTCTTGTCTCCACTGTGGGATAGAGGAAACGCAATTTCGATTTCTTTGTATGTCTTGACATGTGAAGAAATTGAAAATAAAGCTGACTATGACTTTGACTTCATGCGCCAAGCAAACTGTCAAAAATCTGGGTGTGACATTTGATTGTAGCATGACATTTGACAAACAGATAAGCAATGTTGTCAAAACAAGCTTTATCCATCTTCGTCTCCTGGCTAAAGTAAAGCCTTTTCTTAACAGGCACGATTTGGAAAGGGCTATTCACGCCTTTATTAGTTCACGGCTAGATTACTGCAACGCTCTTTATGCTGGTCTGAATCAAAAATCCATCTCACGTCTTCAGCTTGTGCAAAACGCTGCTGCTCGCTTTAAGAAGTGCACACATCACTCTCGTTCTTTTCACGCTACACTGGCTTCCGGTGCGTTTTAGAATTGCATTGTTTGTTTTCAAAGCCTTAAATGGCCTCGCCCCGGGGTATCTGTCCGAGCTTTTAACTTTGGGTAGGCAAAATCGGCTGTTGCGGTCTTCTGATCTAACGGACTTTAGAAGTCCCAAGGTCAAGGTACAAGCAGTGGGGCGATCAGGCCTTCGTTGTGGCTGGCCCAAAAGCCCCCCCGACCTTTGCACTTTAACGGATGTTGTTCATTTTAAATCAAAACTTAAAACCTATTTATTTAGAATGGCTTTTAATACGCAGTAGTGGTGCAACAACTCTTCTTCTGATGATTATAGGTTTAAACTTTATCTGTTTTACTGTTTGCTATGCTTCATGTGTCTTTTATTGGATGTTGTGTTTATTTATTCTTGGTTGATGTAAAGCACTTCGGACGCCTGTTGGTTGCTGTAAAGTGCTATATTAATAAATGTTGATTGATTGATTGATATTTGACCCGTAACACCACATATGTAACTTCTATAAGCTACTACTAGGTCAACTACCACTAACCGGACGGAGATGCTGCTTCCTGTTTACACCGGCACAAGCATGCCCAGTATACGCCAACGGTTATATAATATGTGTTGTTTTTTGGCTCCAAACGCGCTTAAAAACCAAAACGTAGTGTAAATGTAGCCTTGGTCTGCGTCGATGTTTGATTGACAGCTTTCACAGGAGCCTATATAACTTTGTAATTTACTCAACAGTTAAAACTAGACATTTTGTTTTATGAATGAAGCCGTACCTCAATCAGAGCCACTCCGAGGCAGATACCCAGGACGACGCCGATGTTTGTGACGAGCCAGCTCTCCACGCTGGCAGCACAACCCTGGAGGAGATGCATCCAAAACAGCAGAATGAATGAATGAATGATGAACGGGTTAAAGGAAGGAAACAGGTAAATATAATAATGACAGAAAAACCTGTTTACCACGTCATAAACGGGCCAGTCGGGCGTCTGAGCCTCGCAGAATCCGCTGTCGGAGAAGTTCCCGGAGGCGAGCGAGATGTTCTGGCAGGAGCAGGGAAACAGCAGCTGGGAGCTGTTAACGATCACCATGTTACCGTTCCAGTCCAGACGGCCGGTCCAGCCACAGCACTCCATCTACAGACAGACAGACAGACAGACAGACAGACAGACAGACAGACAGACAGAGAGACAGACAGACAGACACAGGAACACAGACAGAAACACACAGACAGAGAGACAGACACAGAGACAGAAACACACAGAGACAGACAGACAGACAGATAGAAACACACAGACAGACAGACACAGAAAGAGAGAGGGACACACACACACACAGAGAGAGACACACACAGACAGACAGACAGACAGACAGACAGACAGAAGACACTATAACTTTAAGACACTGTTACTGTAAGACACTGTTACTGTAAGACACTGTTACTGTAAGACACTATAACTGTAAGACACTATAACTAAGACACTATAACTAAGACACTATAACTGTAAGACACTGTTACTGTAAGACACTGTTACTGTAAGACACTGTTACTGTAAGACACTATAACTGTAAGACACTATAACTAAGACACTATAACTAAGACACTATAACTAAGACACTATAACTAAGACACTATAACTGTAAGACACTGTTACTGTAAGACACTATAACTGTAAGACACTGTTACTGTAAGACACTATAACTGTAAGACACTGTTACTGTAAGACACTGTTACTGTAAGACACTATAACTGTAAGACACTATAACTTTAAGACACTATAACTGTAAGACACTGTTACTGTAAGACACTATAACTGTAAGACACTGTTACTGTAAGACACTATAACTGTAAGACACTATAACTGTAAGACACTATAACTTTAAGACACTATAACTAAGACACTATAACTAAGACACTATAACTGTAAGACACTGTTACTGTAAGACACTGTTACTGTAAGACACTGTTACTGTAAGACACTGTTACTGTAAGACACTGTTACTGTAAGACACTGTTACTGTAAGACACTGTTACTGTAAGACACTGTTACTGTAAGACACTGTTACTGTAAGACACTGTTACTGTAAGACACTGTTACTGTAAGACACTATAACTAAGACACTATAACTAAGACACTATAACTAAGACACTATAACTAAGACACTATAACTTTAAGACACTATAACTAAGACACTATAACTAAGACACTATAACTAAGACACTATAACTAAGACACTATAACTAAGACACTATAACTAAGACACTATAACTAAGA
This sequence comes from Percina caprodes, assembly GCA_013375575.1. Lineage (NCBI taxonomy): Eukaryota > Metazoa > Chordata > Actinopteri > Perciformes > Percidae > Percina > Percina caprodes. Next base: position 57,848 of record JABXJD010001676.1, on the reverse strand, counting down.
CACTATAACTAAGACACTATAACTTTAAGACACTATAACTAAGACACTATAACTAAGACACTATATGTAACTAAGACACTGTTACTGTAAGACACTGTTACTGTAAGACACTGTTACTGTAAGACACTATAACTAAGACACTATAACTAAGACACTATAACTTTAAGACACTATAACTAAGACACTATAACTAAGACACTATAACTAAGACACTATAACTAAGACACTATATGTAACTAAGACACTGTAACTGCTGCGATTGATTTTGTGGGTCAAAACGCACCCCGAGTCCTAATAATACATTTCTCTCTGTTTGTGTTGATATTCTTGCTGTAGTGTGTGGTACTAAGTAACTTAACCAATCATAAAGTAGTTTTTTTATGCATTGCTCTTATTAAATTAGCGGACTTTTGTCGAAGCCTGTGTGTAGGAGATCTGTTGTTGTTTTAACACTTTAGGTCTGTATCATTGTAATTATATACAAGCATTTTGCATTTTGAACATAAAGGTAAAAAAGAGCATTTTGAGCCATGAATCTGACCCCAGATCAGTGTTTCCAACTCACGTTCCTCTGGATGAAGTCCCAGGCCTGCTCCGTGGTGGAGTTGTTGCCGGGGTAGTCGTCCAGCACTTTGCTGACGATCTTGGACATCTCTTCATTCAACTGAAAGACAGTTTTAAGGTTTTGAATTTTTTAAAAACTACGTCTTGTGGTGCAAAAATGCAGATTCAGCAATGTTGGCTGTTTTATCTTAGACAAAATTATCATTATCAAAAAGGTCTATTTCTGCAGGGATCCTTTCCATAACGTTGTCAGACACTTAATCAGAGTCCATCAGCGGCAAAACCAGAACGTGTAGTGGACAAAGATTTAAAAAGGCTCCCTGGGTCGACTGCTTTAGCCCAGCGAGTGGGGGGTTACCATATTTTGTTATGAGCGATTTTTTTGACAATCTGGTTGAAAGAAAACCACATTTCTGATATAAAAACATTTTGAAAATGGGTCAAAATTGCCCGAGGACAATTTTTGGGGCATTTTACACCTTTATTTGACAAGACAGATGAAGACGTGAAAGGGAAGAGAGAGAGGGGGAATGACATGCAGCAAAGGGCCGCAGGTCAGAGCCGAACCCGGCCCGCTGTGTCCAGGAGTAAACCTCTATACGTGTGCGCCCGCTCCACCAACTGAGCTATCCGGGCACCCTTACGATTAGAATTTGATTGGCAATTTTTCCTCAAAGCTTTAGCTGAAGTTCAGTATTCAGTGTGTAGCAGATACATCATGTCATGGAGCATTATAACATGACCATGAAACACCATCAAAACCGGTCTGTACACGTGGACCAGCTCCTCTGAGTTGGGGCGCCTCGGTACTAAACCGTCTCTAAAGTAACCATACATGCTTCATACATGGACTAACGGTGTTGAGTCATTGCAGAATACGTACTGGGGGAACACAATGAATATGCATTGTGTTGGAGCTAAATCCTGCTCCGGTCTCATGGTTCAGTCAATTAGTAACCAGAATCTCAGATGTTGATGTGTGAATTCTTTTTATTACGCAGGATATCCTGAGACAAAGTTACCTGGATCAAGCTATCACAGCTCTCCCCTTCCTTTGTCTGGCTCTTTGGCTCATGCACCCCTGGTCTTATTCACTATGGTGGGGGGGTCTCCAGGTCTCAGTGATGTGATGTGTTTGTGTGTTTGTTATCTTTCAGTTGGAATGTGATTGAAAGTTTATGACCCTATCAGGACTTGCAGAGCAAAGAATAACATGACCTGCTGTACTCTTAGTTGAGCAGTAAACGGGGACCACAACCAGACCCAGGATGTGTCCCTAACCATCCATCCTGCTTCTGACACATTTAGTAGAGCTGGGTTATAACAAAATGTACCAGAACACCTTATATTATGGAACAGAAGTATTGCAAAACAACTTAATGCACAAATAACAAACTTAATGCATGACCAACATGTCTTCACGGATGTTGAAATAATGCTTTTGCCTTTTGGCTTGAATGTATAATGCAAATCACACACAATGTTTAAACACATGTAACATTTTAAATTCCAACAATAGTCATTTTTACCATTGCATCACCCCCGGCGTGGCGTGGGTTCGTGTTGGCGTCCAATTATAGGTGAAACCCCGCAGAATTGCCTATTAACAATACATTGCAGCTCGTTGGCAGCGGTCTCGTTCAATACTGGACCAATGTCAAAGATTCACTTAGACACAACAACATTTAAAAAAACATAATGAAGTTACCTTTTAATTTGTTTTAACAAAATCCTCAATGTTCCTTAAAATAACAATATTAAAGTTGTATAAATGAGAGCCATGTTCCACTTGCATTCCTCAATAATCACATTTCTTTTCATGACTTTGGTTTGCCAGCTCCAACCAGAGCTACGGATTCTCGCGGTGCAGAATTAGGCACCCAGACCTGTAAAACCAGATCTGTAGAATATCCAGAAACATTACAATAAGGAGGCGACCACAGGAGCACGTTTAACGGATGTACGGATCCAAATCGCTGGAGACCAGACGCAGAAAACTGAGTGTAAATTATTGCTACATCGTCTCTCCAAGTATGTTGAGACACTCAAGGTCTCCAGGGGACACGTTCTGGAAAAGCAGATGCAGGTTTTTCCTTGAACCACCATCTGGTTCAGATACAATTACCAGATCTGTCTGCACTCTGCACCTGAACTCCTCTTTATGTTGCATTTCTGGAAACGTGGGTCAGCGAGGACAGACTCAAACTGTCCAAGTCTGAGGGTTAATGCTCTTGTTTGTTTGGACAAATCATAACAGTTATGTGTGTGTGTGTGTGTGTGTGTGTGTGTGTGTGTGTGTGTGTGTGTGTGTGTGTGAAACTATGAGCCTGCAGGTCTGTGTGTTGTTAATTCCTTTCACAGAGCCTCGTCAACCATTCAACAGTCCAGACTCTGTTATGTAAAATGGTACTTCTTATGATGTGTGTGTATGTATACACTGTTGGCTGTGGCTCAGTGGTAGAGCGGTTGCCAGCCAATCGGGAAGGCTGGTGGTTCAACCCCTGGTGTAGCTGGTGTAGCTGACGCTGGAAAATGTTTGTGTCGTTGCCATGACAACACCAGAAGTTAATATACCCGATCCTACGATTGCTAGATGGTTTCAGTTTTACATATTATTGTAAAACATTGTTCACTGAATTTTGGGTTCTTTATGAGTTAAAGTGAGTTGTATTTTGCCCTTTTTGTATATTCAGTACGAACAAGTTTTATTTTGGTAAGCTCAAAATCCAAGACCGGAAGTTTGGGGACGGTAGCGCGAACGGAGAAGAGAATTTGGACTGTGAAAAGCGAAGTGTTAAGCTAAGTGTTAAGTTTTGTTTAATTCTACTGCTGGTCTACCAGGCAAACACGTTTTCACCATTATGTACCATTATACTTCTATAAGGAATAAAAGGTAAAAAATGGACATCAGTATGAAGTGTGGATTCCTTTATGACCAGGGTAGTTATACCTGGCCCTGCAGTCCCATGTCAAAGTGTCCTTGGGCAACACACTGAACCCCGAGTTGCCCCCGATGCTGCCCCATCGGAGTGAATGTGTGTGAGTGTGTATCTGATGAGCAGGTGTGTAGATGTGTGGTGAGTGTGTATCTGATGAGCAGGTGGCACCTTGTACGGCAGCCTCGGCCACAGTGTACGAATGTGTGTGATGGTGAATGGATCCTGTATGATGTAAAAGCGCTTTGAGTAGTCGTTAACACTAGAAAAGCGCTAAATAAATACAGCACATGTACATTTAATTTCAGGCTGCTGACGTCACATCGACCGTACCGTACGTCTCATCATCAGCTCTCTCGGACGTAGCCTTTACTTGTTGGATGGGTGATCATTTTCTATTTATAGCACAAGTGGTTGTTTTTCTGTTAGAGCACATTGTGCTTGTTATGACACATCATGGGTGTGATGAACCAATCGGAGGACAAAGGTGCGGTGCAAACCACATTCCTTTTGTCACAATCACCTGTCAAAATGAGACTCACCAAACAGGTAATGAAGAGGAAGTGACATCACTCACCACATCCTTCTGGAAGAAGATGAGCGCGCCGGCTGCTACCTGAGCGAGGAGGATCAGCAGGAGGCAGCTGAAGTACTGAGGAGAGACACAACAGATGTTAAAGACATCAATTCAATTCAGTTTATTTAAGAAGTAAAGGGGACAGTGTAAATTAATAAAACACTCGATTATAGATGGGTTAAAAACACCAAAATTAGCCAAAAGGCTATTTTTAATCTGTAGTCCTCTGGCCTTGATGTCAAAAAAGCTTTTAAAATGTCCCATATTCTGCTCATTTTCAAGTTCATACTTATATTTTGGGTTTACTTACATGTTAACATGCTTTAATGTTTAAAAATAAACCCTCATCCTGTCTGAAATGCTCTGTTTTAGCATCTGTCTCTTTGAGAAACCATCCTGAAAAAGCCCAGTCTGCTCTGATTGGTCAGCGTTTCCGGGTCTTCTGCATCTGTGATCTCTGAGTCTTTGCACCGTCATTGCAGCCAGGAAATAACTAACGGCACTGTAGTGGCACTTTCTACCTTTTATATAGTAGGGGAGAGCCGGGACAGTTGAAACACTTTAATTAATCATAATATACAAAGCGTACCATATCACACTTCACTATAAACCATTAACGGTACATCCAAAAGGTGTTATTATAGATAGATTGTTGCAGGGCTGTGTGTCTTTGTGAATGTCTGTTAACAACTAATTGCCGTCATCCTGAAGCGCGTATGAAGCGGTTATTGAAATATCATCAGCACCGTGGATGATTCGGCCATTTTCATAGCTAGAACATTACGTCTTTCCATTTATATCATGTTTCTATTGTGGAAAATGTCGTTTCACTAGGTTTTCACTCCAGTTCTGAAGTCCTTACACTGGCTTCCTGTGCCCCAAAGAATTGATTTCAAAGTTCTTTTGCTAGTTTATAAATCACTAAACGGTTTAGGGCCTAAATACATTTCTGATCTGCTAGTACACTATGACCCCCCCAGACCTCTAAGGTCATCTGTAGCAGGTCTACTTTCTGTTCCTAGAGTCAGAACTAAACAGGGGGAAGCAGCGTTCAGTTTCTATGCTCCTCATATCTGGAACAAACTCCCAGAAACCTGCAGGTCTGCTGCTACTCTCAGTTCTTTTAAATCAATGCTGAAGACCTTTCTTTTCGATGTTGCCTTTCTTTAAATGATGTTCATTTCTTTACTGTTTAATCTTTTATACTGCACTGTAACTTTTATTCTTGTGTTTTATCTGTTTTTATTTTCTTTTAACTGATTTTGTGTAAAGCACTTTGAATTGCCCTGTTGCTGAAATGTGCTCTACAAATAAAGCTGCCTTGCCTTGCCTTGCCTTACGTGGGTTAGACCACTGGACATCCAAATAACCCCCCACAGCCCGTCAGTCTCCATAGGATATCATGGGAAAACTCGACCCCCCCCCCCTACCTGGCGGGCCCAAATATATTTTCATCTTTGTAAAACTGCTTTTGCATGTCTCACCTCCATAAATTATTGTATAAACACAGATATTTGTGCATTTACTTAAAATCCATGGAGTTCCAGCCAGGTCGTAGACGTATGCCATTACAGCCTGTTTTGCTTCTCATGTAAACAAGCATGCAATATGAAAGTCTGGGATTGTGGAGAACACTAAATGGTCTACCGAATAAGCATGTAGTCAAACCTTTAAATGAAAAATTTCAACTTTCTGATTGACGCCCAAAACGCGCGCCGACAAATTTGCCGCTCCTGCCAGCTGAGAGAAGCCGGCTTCCGTTGAAAATGAATGACTTACGGTAACTTTAGACACTCAAGTTGGTGTGAATGTCCAGTAAAAGTTGACATATTCCAGTCTGTGATTATCCATCAACATACTTTCCTTTAATTTTAGTCTAAATAATCCCTAATTTCTGCTTTTCTAACTCAAACATTAGGTATAATTTCCTATAAATGAGGTTTATTGACCATAAATTCCAATAATAACTGTAAACTAAACTAACTTAGTGTTACGTAGTGTTGAAAACGTCAAAAAGAGTGACAAACATTGAAAAAAAAGGGACAAAAATGTAAGAAAAAGTTAAAAACATTGATAAAAAGCATCAATAAAAGTGTTGATTTCTAATTTTGACAGGAAGACAACACAAGAGTCATGTCCCAGTATTATATTTCCACAGTATTTCCTCCACTTGTACCACAGCTGCGTTGTTCATCATCCTGTCTGAACGATGTCTGTACATACGTTACGTTCATACGAGCGGTCACTCACCAGGCCGAGCAGACAGCGGATCTCATAGATGGCCCCCAAGCAGCCGAGGAAGCCCATGAGCATGGAGAAGGCCCCGACTCCAATCAGGATGTAGCAGGCGGCCTTTACAGCTGTAGAGTTATCTGGATGGACAGATCAGAAGCCACAGGTTATCACAACTTTAATAAGAATAACAACAATATAAACATGTATAACGGCTGTAACAATATGCAATATGAAACCAAAAACGCGACACTCAGATCCACGAACCTGTATCGCGGAGTGAGAAGGCAGAATCGCGACACCCCCCTTCCAACTCCCAGAGTTATCCTTCCCGCCCAGATCCAGTGCTACCACATCTTTAAATTACTATTAGTCCTTTTGGTGCCTTATACCAGTTTTATCTGGTAAATTTAGCTTAGTGTAAAGACGGCTAAAAGCAAAGGGGGGGGGCCACCGGTGGCTGTAATGACAGTGGATGGTTGCTAGCTGGCTGGGGGCCGACTGTGGATGTGTCCCCGGGGCTGTAATGATAGTGGATGTCTGCTAGCTGGCTGGGGGCTGACTGTGGATGTGTCCCCGGGGCTGTAATGATAGTGGATGGTTGCTAGCTGGCTGGGGGCCAACTGTGGATGTGTCCCCGGGGCTGCAATGATAGTGGATGGTTGCTAGCTGGCTGGGGGCCGACTGTGGTTGTGTCCCCGGGGCTGTAATGATAGTGGATGGTTGCTAGCTGCCTGGGGGGGCTGACGGTGGATGTGTCCCCCGGCCGGGGCTGTAATGATAGTGGATGTCTGCTAGCTGGCTGGGGGCCGACTGTGGATGTGTCCCCGGGGCTGTAATGATAGTGGATGTCTGCTAGCTGGCTGGGGGGGCTGACTGTGGATGTCCCCGGGGCTGTAATGATAGTGGATGGTTGCTAGCTGGCTGGGGGCTGACTGTGGATGTCCCCGGGGCTGTAATGATAGTGGATGGCTGCTAGCTGGCTGGGGGCTGACTGTGGATGTCCCGGGGCTGTAATGATAGTGGATGGTTGCTAGCTGGCTGGGGGCTGACTGTGGATGTGTCCCCGGGGCTGTAATGATAGTGGATGTCTGCTAGCTGGCTGGGGGCCAACTGTGGATGTGTCCCCGGGGCTGTAATGATAGTGGATGGTTGCTAGCTGGCTGGGGGCTGACTGTGGATGTGTCCCGGGGCTGTAATGATAGTGGATGTCTGCTAGCTGGCTGGGGGCTGACTGTGGATGTGTCCCGGGGCTGTAATGATAGTGGATGGTTGCTAGCTGGCTGGGGGCTGACTGTGGATGTGTCCCGGGGCTGTAATGATAGTGGATGTCTGCTAGCTGGCTGGGGGCTGACTGTGGATGTGTCCCCGGGGCTGTAATGATAGTGGATGGTTGCTAGCTGGCTGGGGGCCGACTGTGGATGTGTCCCCGGGGCTGTAATGATAGTGGATGTCTGCTAGCTGGCTGGGGGCTGACTGTGGATGTGTCCCGGGGCTGTAATGATAGTGGATGGTTGCTAGCTGGCTGGGGGCCGACTGTGGATGTGTCCCCCGGCCGGGGCTGTAATGATAGTGGATGGTTGCTAGCTGGCTGGGGGCCGACTGTGGATGTGTCCCCGGGGCTGTAATGATAGTGGATGGTTGCTAGCTGGCTGGGGGCCGACTGTGGATGTGTCCCCGGGGCTGTAATGATAGTGGATGTCTGCTAGCTGGCTGGGGGCCGACTGTGGATGTGTCCCCGGGGCTGTAATGATAGTGGATGGTTGCTAGCTGGCTGGGGGCTGACTGTGGATGTGTCCCCGGGGCTGTAATGATAGTGGATGGTTGCTAGCTGCCTGGGGGCTGACTGTGGTTGTGTCCCCGGGGCTGTAATGATAGTGGATGGTTGCTAGCTGGCTGGGGGCCGACTGTGGTTGTGTCCCCGGGGCTGTAATGATAGTGGATGGTTGCTAGCTGCCTGGGGGCCGACTGTGGATGTGTCCCCGGGGCTGTAATGATAGTGGATGGTTGCTAGCTGGCTGGGGGCTGACTGTGGATGTGTCCCGGGGCTGTAATGATAGTGGATGGTTGCTAGCTGGCTGGGGGCCGACTGTGGATGTGTCCCCGGGGCTGTAATGATAGTGGATGTCTGCTAGCTGGCTGGGGGCTGACTGTGGATGTGTCCCCGGGGCTGTAATGATAGTGGATGGTTGCTAGCTGGCTGGGGGCTGACTGTGGATGTGTCCCCGGGGCTGTAATGATAGTGGATGGTTGCTAGCTGCCTGGGGGCCGACTGTGGATGTGTCCCCGGGGCTGTAATGATAGTGGATGGTTGCTAGCTGCCTGGGGGCTGACTGTGGATGTGTCCCCGGGGCTGTAATGATAGTGGATGTCTGCTAGCTGGCTGGGGGCTGACTGTGGATGTGTCCCCGGGGCTGTAATGATAGTGGATGGTTGCTAGCTGGCTGGGGGCCGACTGTGGATGTGTCCCCCGGCCGGGGCTGTAATGATAGTGGATGGTTGCTAGCTGGCTGGGGGCCGACTGTGGATGTGTCCCCGGGGCTGTAATGATAGTGGATGGTTGCTAGCTGGCTGGGGGCCGACTGTGGATGTGTCCCCGGGGCTGTAATGATAGTGGATGTCTGCTAGCTGGCTGGGGGCTGACTGTGGATGTGTCCCCGGCTGTAATGATAGTGGATGGTTGCTAGCTGCCTGGGGGCCGACTGTGGATGTGTCCCCGGGGATGTAATGATAGTGGATGGTTGCTAGCTGGCTGGGGGCCGACTGTGGTTGTGTCCCCGGGGCTGTAATGATAGTGGATGGTTGCTAGCTGCCTGGGGGCCGACTGTGGATGTGTCCCCGGGGCTGTAATGATAGTGGATGGTTGCTAGCTGGCTGGGGGCTGACTGTGGATGTGTCCCCGGGGCTGTAATGATAGTGGATGGTTGCTAGCTGGCTGGGGGCCGACTGTGGATGTGTCCCCGGGGCTGTAATGATAGTGGATGTCTGCTAGCTGGCTGGGGGCTGACTGTGGATGTGTCCCCGGGGCTGTAATGATAGTGGATGGTTGCTAGCTGGCTGGGGGCTGACTGTGGATGTGTCCCGGGGCTGTAATGATAGTGGATGGTTGCTAGCTGCCTGGGGGCCGACTGTGGATGTGTCCCCGGGGCTGTAATGATAGTGGATGGTTGCTAGCTGCCTGGGGGGGCTGACTGTGGATGTGTCCCCCGGGCTGTAATGATAGTGGATGTCTGCTAGCTGGCTGGGGGCTGACTGTGGATGTGTCCCCGGGGCTGTAATGATAGCGGATGTCTGCTACCTGCCTGGGGGGGCTGACTGTGGATGTGTCCCCGGGGCTGTAATGATAGTGGATGGTTGCTAGCTGGCTGGGGGCTGACTGTGGATGTGTCCCCGGGGCTGTAATGATAGCGGATGTCTGCTACCTGCCTGGGGGGGCTGACTGTGGATGTGTCCCCGGGGCTGTAATGATAGTGGATGGTTGCTAGCTGGCTGGGGGCTGACTGTGGATGTGTCCCCGGGGCTGTAATGATAGTGGATGGTTGCTAGCTGGCTGGGGGCTGACTGTGGATGTCCCCGGGGCTGTAATGATAGTGGATGGTTGCTAGCTGGCTGGGGGCTGACTGTGCATGTGTCCCCCGGCCGGGGCTGTAATGATAGCGGATGTCTGCTAGCTGGCTGGGGGCCGACTGTGCATGTGTCCCGGCCGGGCTGTAATGATAGGGGCTGTCGTAATCTTATGTTATCACCAAGAATTAGCTAACCTTATTGACCTAGCATTAGCTACTTGTCAACCAGCACTTTTACTGTAGGCACCAAAACACTTTTCCTCTTCGGTCCCCCTACAGGTTGGAAGAGGAATTGTCCATTACTGTTACCATTATTCTTATGTGTCATTCGAACGAGCTAATAAACCACTGAAACGAGTTTGGAAACACTATTTTAAAAAGGTACAAAAGAATCTTTGGGGGGGGGGGGGCAGCCTGTAGCTCACCCAGTAAGAGCATGCACCCTATGTAGACTGAGTGCTGCAGTGGCCCGGGTTTGAGTCTGACCTGCGGCCCTTTGCTGCGTGTCAACCCCCCCCATCTCTCTCTCCCCCTTTCATGTCTATCCACTGTCGCTTTAATAAAAAGGGAAAAGCCCCAGAAAATAATCTTTGGTGTTGGATCGTTTGACATTGAAATCATTCAATATCAATAAATAAGGTCAAAGTGGCGTGTAACCAATGACAACGATGCCTTGTGGCAGAAAAATAACTCTTTTAAATGTAACTTCATCCGGCCGTCTGCAAAATGCATTACAATTACAATGCATACAAAAATGTAGTGAATGTAGTCCTGTACCGGAATCCCTTAAATATTATTTTTAAACCAGTTTTGTTAATTGGGGCTTTATTTACTCAAGCATAAAATACCTTTTCAGAAATAACTGTATAGATTTCTATCAAATAAGGTTACACAGACTCATTTACTGGACTCATACTGGTCATGCTCACGGTGGTGCATAGTAACCCCCATACTTTATCATCAGTCAGCTGACAAACAAGACATGTTTCACCAAGTTGTATTTAATTTAATTTAATAGTTTTGAGGGAATTTAACATCTCTGAACTCTGCAAACTTGTGGAAACTGAAACCAGACGAGCTCGCCGATTCAACATGTGTTAACATAAAAAATGAATGAAATTAGAAGCAAATGTGCTTCAAGTACAAATCTACTTATGGCGAGTGATTAGGGTCCAACGTAACGCAGGAAGCAGACCTCAGACCTCAGGAACAATTCAGACCCCTGGCTGGGATTTTGGGTAACTCTCTTCATTGTCAGACTCATGACTCGTCAAGAACTGAGACCCACTTTAATTTGACAGAAATACGTTCTGAGTCACACAAAAGTACAAGCAGCTAGTTGATGTCGGCCAATGCAGAGTCCTCGTTGCCTCAAGGAATCATGGGATACCCCCGGGGGACCAATGATCCAGGGCATGCAGACGAGGGGAGTTTATGGTGGAAAATTAGGCTACGAAGGGGGAGGGGTGCAGGAAATGAAAACCTGTGCATGCATGTTTATGTGCTCACACACACACACACACACACACACACACACACACACACACACACACACACACACACACACACACACACACACACACACACACACACACACACACACACACACACACACACACACACACACACACACACACACACACACACACACACACACACACACACACACACACGTTTTTAAGGATCAGCCTGCAGAGGCTACTGGTGCAGTTCTCGGCCCCAGATACTAGCTTTTATTTGAGGATACAAAGGTGGCCTGTGAAGCCCCACATGCACGTCACACAACACACACTTATGTGCACACGTTTCTGTTAATGCTCACCGAACTAAAGCTGAGGCACTTTCAGAATCAGATTTCAAGAAAAAAATATATATATATTTTGGATTTAAAACAAAAAGCCCAGACTAGAGACTACAAACGATACAAAATGACTACAGAAATACAAAACGACCCAACGACACGCCAAATGACTGAAATAGACACAAAACGTGCAGAAAGACGCGCCAAATGACTGAAATAGACACAAAACGTGCAGAAAGACACGCCAAATGACTGAAATACACACAGAACGTGCAGAAAGACACGCCAAATGACTGAAATAGACACAAACGTGCAGAAAGACACGCCAAATGACTGAAATAGACACAGAGCGTGCAGAAAGACACGCCAAATGACTGAAATGGACACAAAACGTGCAGAAAGACGCCAAATGACTGAAATAGACACAAAACGTGCAGAAAGACACGCCAAATGACTGAAATGGACACAAAACGTGCAGAAAGACGCGCCAAATGACTGAAATAGACACAAAACGTGCAGAAAGACGCGCCAAATGACTGAAATAGACACAAAACGTGCAGAAAGACACGCCAAATGACTGAAATACACACAGAACGTGCAGAAAGACACGCCAAATGACTGAAATAGACACAAAACGTGCAGAAAGACACGCCAAATGACTGAAATAGACACAGAACGTGCAGAAAGACACGCCAAATGACTGAAATGGACACAAAACGTGCAGAAAGACGCGCCAAATGACTGAAATAGACACAAAACGTGCAGAAAGACACGCCAAATGACTGAAATGGACACAAAACGTGCAGAAAGACGCGCCAAATGACTGAAATAGACACAAAACGTGCAGAAAGACGCGCCAAATGACTGAAATGGACACAAAACGTGCAGAACGACACGCCAAATGACTGAAATAGACACAAAACGTGCAGAAAGACACGCCAAATGACTGAAATACACACAAAACGTGCAGAAAGACACGCCAAATGACTGAAATACACACAAAACGTGCAGAACGACACGCCAAATGACTGAAATGGACACAAAACGTGCAGAACGACACGCCGAATGACTGAAATGGACACAAAACGTGCAGAAAGACACGCCGAATGACTGAAATAGACACAAAACGTGCAGAAAGACACGCCAAATGACTGAAATGGACACAAAACGTGCAGAAAGACACGCCAAATGACTGAAATGGACACAAAACGTGCAGAAAGACACGCCAAATGACTGAAATAGACACAAAACGTGCAGAAAGACACGCCAAATGACTGAAATACACACAAAACGTGCAGAAAGACACGCCAAATGACTGAAATGGACACAAAACGTGCAGAACGACACGCCAAATGACTGAAATGGACACAAAACGTGCAGAACGACACGCCGAATGACTGAAATGGACACAAAACGTGCAGAAAGACACGCCGAATGACTGAAATAGACACAAAACGTGCAGAAAGACACGCCGAATGACTGAAATGGACACAAAACGTGCAGAAAGACACGCCAAATGACTGAAATACACACAAAACGTGCAGAACGACACGCCAAATGACTGAAATGCACACAAAACGTGCAGAACGACACGCCAAATGACTGAAATGGACACAAAACGTGCAGAACGACACGCCAAATGACTGAAATGGACACAAAACGTGCAGAACGACACGCCAAATGACTGAAATGGACACAAAACGTGCAGAAAGACACGCCAAATGACTGAAATAGACACAAAACGTGCAGAAAGACACGCCAAATGACTGAAATACACACAAAACATGCAGAACGACACGCCAAACGACTGAAATGGACACAAAACGTGCAGAACGACACGCCAAATGACTGAAATGGACACAAAACGTGCAGAAAGACACGCCAAATGACTGAAATAGACACAAAACGTGCAGAAAGACACGCCAAATGACTGAAATGGACACAAAACGTGCAGAAAGACACGCCAAATGACTGAAATGGACACAAAACGTGCAGAAAGACACGCCAAATGACTGAAATAGACACAAAACGTGCAGAAAGACACGCCAAATGACTGAAATACACACAAAACGTGCAGAACGACACGCCAAATGACTGAAATGGACACAAAACGTGCAGAACGACACGCCGAATGACTGAAATGGACACAAAACGTGCAGAAAGACACGCCAAATGACTGAAATGGACACAAAACGTGCAGAAAGACACGCCAAATGACTGAAATACACACAAAACGTGCAGAACGACACGCCAAATGACTGAAATGGACACAAAACGTGCAGAAAGACACGCCAAATGACTGAAATAGACACAAAACGTGCAGAAAGACACGCCAAATGACTGAAATACACACAAAACGTGCAGAACGACACGCCAAATGACTGAAATGGACACAAAACGTGCAGAACGACACGCCGAATGACTGAAATGGACACAAAACGTGCAGAACGACACGCCGAATGACTGAAATGGACACAAAACGTGCAGAAAGACACGCCAAATGACTGAAATACACACAAAACGTGCAGAAAGACAGGCCGAATGACTGAAATAGACACAAAACGTGCAGAAAGACACGCCGAATGACTGAAATACACACAAAACGTGCAGAACGACACGCCAAATGACTGAAATGGACACAAAACGTGCAGAACGACACGCCAAATGACTGAAATGGACACGGACACAAAACGTGCAGAAAGACACGCCAAATGACTGAAATGGACACAAAACGTGCAGAACGACACGCCAAATGACTGAAATACACACAAAACGTGCAGAAAGACACGCCAAATGACTGAAATAGACACAAAACGTGCAGAAAGACACGCCAAATGACTGAAATAGACACAAAACGTGCAGAAAGACACGCCAAATGACTGAAATGGACACAAAACGTGCAGAAAGACACGCCAAATGACTGAAATGGACACAAAACGTGCAGAAAGACACGCCAAATGACTGAAATACACACAAAACGTGCAGAACGACACGCCAAATGACTGAAATGGACACAAAACGTGCAGAACGACACGCCAAATGACTGAAATGGACACAAAACGTGCAGAAAGACACGCCAAATGACTGAAATAGACACAAAACGTGCAGAAAGACACGCCAAATGACTGAAATACACACAAAACGTGCAGAACGACACGCCAAATGACTGAAATGGACACAAAACGTGCAGAACGACACGCCAAATGACTGAAATGGACACAAAACGTGCAGAACGACACGCCGAATGACTGAAATGGACACAAAACGTGCAGAAAGACACGCCGAATGACTGAAATAGACACAAAACGTGCAGAAAGACACGCCGAATGACTGAAATGCACACAAAACGTGCAGAACGACACGCCAAATGACTGAAATGGACACAAAACGTGCAGAACGACACGCCAAATGACTGAAATGGACACAAAACGTGCAGAAAGACACGCCAAATGACTGAAATGGACACAAAACGTGCAGAAAGACACGCCAAATGACTGAAATGGACACAAAGCGTGCAGAAAGACACGCCAAATGACTGAAATGGACACAAAACGTGCAGAAAGACACGCCAAATGACTGAAATGGACACAAAACGTGCAGAAAGACACGCCAAATGACTGAAATAGACACAAAACGTGCAGAAAGACACGCCAAATGACTGAAATACACACAAAACGTGCAGAACGACACGCCAAATGACTGAAATGGACACAAAACGTGCAGAACGACACGCCAAATGACTGAAATAGACACAAAACGTGCAGAAAGACACGCCGAATGACTGAAATGGACACAAAACGTGCAGAACGACACGCCAAATGACTGAAATGGACACAAAACGTGCAGAAAGACACGCCAAATGACTGAAATGGACACAAAACGTGCAGAAAGACACGCCAAATGACTGAAATGGACACAAAACGTGCAGAAAGACACGCCAAATGACTGAAATGGACACAAAGCGTGCAGAAAGACACGCCAAATGACTGAAATGGACACAAAACGTGCAGAAAGACACGCCAAATGACTGAAATACACACAAAACGTGCAGAAAGACACGCCAAATGACTGAAATAGACACAAAACGTGGGGAAAGACACGCCAAATGGCTGAAATAGACACAAAACGTGCAGAAAGACACGCCAAATGACTGAAATACACACAAAACGTGCAGAAAGACACGCCAAATGACTGAAATAGACACAAAACGTGCAGAAAGACACGTTCCCAACGTGCTGACTCAGCGCGGGTTACAGCTGCACCAGGCAGCTCATTGGGTCAAGCTCCCAACGTGCTGCGATCATCAGCGCCGGGCCGCCGGCTCCGTTAATGAGACGTCCCATTGAGCATCAACACGTCTTGTTTACGTGCAGACACAAAGCTGAACTGTCCACTGACATTTCACCCTCTGGTGTATGACCACATTCCTGCCCTCGATGAAATCCCTGGACTCACGCTAGCACGCCGCCGTCCTCGCTGCGCGGACAGAGCGGTGATGTAGCCTAGTGTGTGTGTGTGTGTGTGTGTGTGTGTGTGTGTGAGAGAGATGAGTAAGGCGGTGAGCGCACTGGGCTGATGTGATGCATGCTGATGCTGGACGGAGCAGAAAGAGCCCAGTGTCTGAGGGGAGGACACCTGCAGAGAGGCCGCGGACCGGGGACAAATGTCCTCAGTGATGCTCGCTGGTCTGAGACCACACACACACACACACACACACACACACACACACACACACACACACACACACACACACACACACACACACACACACACACACACACACACACACACACACACACACACACACACACACACACACACACACACACACACACACACACACACACACACACACACACACACACACACACACACACACACACACACACACACACACACACACACACACACACACAATTACAGCACAGCTCAATGTCTGTCTCTATATTTCTGCATCAACACTTCTTCAGTTGTCTCGGAGCCTTTCTGTCTCGCTCACACTGGTCGTCTCTTCTTCTTCTACTACTATATTTCAGACAGAATTAAAGGAAAAGTCTGAAAGATTTTTGGGAAAATGGCGTTCGGTAGTTAAATACAGAGCTCGACTCCGTGTACGTGGCTAGCGTAGCTTAGCGTAGCTTAGCGTAGCGTAGCTTAGCGTAAAGACTGTAAGCCGCTAGCCTGGCTCTAGTTTTAGTCCAACAGTGGTGAAATGTAACCAAGTACAATTTGAGGTACTTGTACTTTACTTTTGATGCCACTATCTACTTCTACTCCACTACATGTTCTAGACAGCTTTAGCTACTTTACATATTAAGGTTTTTGCACATAAAACATATGAAGAGTTTATTAAATCTGATGTTTAATTATACATTTTATACAAGTACAGCTGAAACGATTAGTCAATGAATCTATTAGTCAATTGGAAGAAAGCTAATTATTATTTTTTTTTATTTAACCTTTATTTAACCAGGAAGTCCCTTGAGATTGAAATCTCTTTTCCGAGGGAGACCTGGCCAAGACGGTTATAATTATTATTATATTAATTATTATAATTATAAACCAATTTGATTGTTTCATGTAAAAAAAAAATATTTTGTTAATAATGTCACTCGAAACTCCAATCAGAAGAGAGGCTCATAAATATTAATTAGGCTGGCCAAAACTTATAATAAAACTCCAGAAAGGTGTAAAATACGTGACTTTTAATGTAAAAGTAATGTAGCTCTGCGTAAATTCTTTCAGCAAGACCTAACATTTAACGCTGCACTCCTAAATCAATTAAAAATAAATAATAATACAAATAAATGTACTTTTTGCTGTGTATAACGGTCGCATATCTGCGACTAGTCTCTCCGGATTTAAATATAGCTCAGCGTGAATCTTTCAGGAAGAACTCTTTTGACCAATGCTCTCTTCCTAAATGGAATCAGCTGGTGGAGGCGTTCACCTTCCTGCTTAACCAATCAGAATCATGCACAGATGGCAAGGGCCAATCACAGAGTCACAACCCTGCTTTCAAACATCTGTTTCTCCCTTTGCTATCAGCTGCCTACCTCCAGTCCCCTACTCCAGCTGACTCCAGTCTTCAGGCTCTTTTGTTGCCACCACCGGTGTCTGGGGGTGGATTATGGTTCTCTACCCCTATACATACAGTATTTACGAGGGATTTGTATAGCGATGGAGTCTAATTGCCATAAACTTTGTACATTTTATTGATCTGTACATTAAACCTCATTTGCATATCTGCAAATATGTCTCTCCTGATTGAAATGAAGTTGAGGTTTGGACTGTTGGTGTCACTTTGGGTAAATTTGTAATTTTTCACTATTTTTAGTAGTGAAAAAGAAGCTCAACCTGACTGACCGTTGGTCTGGGGAGTCTGCGTTGCATTTTCTACTGCACAAGTGGCGTGCTCAACGGGCATCGTTCAAATGACTCTGTACGCAATTGGATGGTCCTTCAACCAATCAGACCCTCGATCCGGGTTACTTTATCAACGGGTTGCTGCGCTTCGGTGGCGGCCATGTTGAATACAAACAAAAAGCTGCTTGCCGTTGCTTCTCTATCGCCATTGTGTTAAACCGTGCCAGTGCCGAGCCAGGTGGATGAGCCAGTCTGTGATTGGTCCCCGCAGATTTGTAATGGCAGCAGGATAGATACAGTACAGAATTTATCTTATCAAGGCGGACCCCCCTACTAGAGCACGTGATGACGGCGCAATGTCCACTAGTAGGCTACCATGAATAGGACAGGATATAGCATCATAGAGACACAGCAACTCTTGTTTTTCACCTTTATGAGGCAAAAAAAACTGGTAAAAAGTGACAGTTGGTCAAAAAAGTTAACTTCAGGCCCTGGTTGTTAACAGAGACGGTGTCAGTACACGATCCGTCCTACCTGCACGATCCGTCCTGCCTGCACGATCCGTCCTGCCTGCACGATCCGTCCTGCCTGCACGATCCGTCCTACCTGCACGATCCGTCCTGCCTGCACGATCCGTCCTACCTGCACGATCCGTCCTGCCTGCACGATCCGTCCTACCTGCACGATCCGTCCTCCTACCTGCACGATCCGTCCTGCGCATGTGCAATATGTTCGTGCATGCGCGGATGACAGTCATGATGTACGAGGATTTACGGCGCTGCACGATCTGTTCCACAGTAGCGGTCTGCTGTTTGCCTCCACCGGAAAGCTAACAACGTTAGTTTAGCTAACAGCTAATTCGGCTAACCGCTAGCTGACAGCTTGATTCAGCCTAAAATAACGTTACTCAAACTAAACAGCGGGAAAAGCAGCAAACAGCTAAATTAAGACTACAGTAATAATAAAGACAAGTTTTGAGTGATTGTATTTTAAATGAGCACAAGTAAAGTAGAACATAGCAGTTGTTATATATTTAAACGGTTATTTTAACTTTTGAGGGTCTTTTACATGCTGTCTCAGCTAAATGTTAGCCGAATTAGCATCATGGTATCATCTGCGTATGCGCGAACATATTGCACATGCGCAGGACGGATCGTGTACTGACAGACGGTATGAAATAGGTTCCCAAGCGCTGCGGTGCTCTCCCTTCTCTTCAATGAAGCCTCTATGTTTACAGGCTTGTCGTGATGCACAATGTGCTATAAAAAAATAAAAAATCTATGTTTTGGTACTGCTGATTTGTTCTGTCATGGTTGATGTGTGCAATAAACATTACACACTGAGAGAATAATCGTGGCACAGAATCGTGATATCAACTTTAAGCTAACAAAATCGGGATTCATATTTTCCCCCCGAATCGTGCAGGCTTACCCTGAACACACCACACAGGTGTGTATAGTTAATGTGGCTGATTGGACCTTGTCCTGATTGGACTGTATGGACGTGGTTAGGCTGAGTGATTGACATCTTCCTGAGTCCACTGTTAGCGTTGTTGCACGTGTTAGGGCGGGACAAATGACTCCTTCATGACATCATCCTTAGTAGGTCGCAGAGTCTTTCTACTAATAAGTTCCCATCAAAGCTCCGGCCCACCTTGACCCTGAGCAGAGTCTAATCAGCCAGAATAACTGAAAACACCTGAAAACGAACTGAGTTCACTGGAGTAATTACAAGAAAACATGCAAATAAACACAATCGGGTCCTCAGAAATAATCTTCAGAAGCATTCTTGTTGCAACTCACTCAGGACGACGATGAAGCTCTGATTGTCCAGCAGGAGCCACAGTCCGAAGCCCATGATGACACCCCCGCACAGCTGGAAGACACACACACACACACACACACACACACACACACACACACACACACACAGTAAATGTGTGTGAACGCCCCCAGTGTGTAAAGGTCTTCAAATAGTTTGAACCAAGAGAGATATAGTAGTAAATATAATAATGTATTATTATTATTATTATTATTATTATTATTATAATAATAATATGGTAAAGGGGCAACTTTAAATGCTCATTTCATGTTGCTGTATTGAAAAAAATAACTTGTACACATGACATGCATTGAGAACAGCTCTAATTTTTTATTTTTAATCATTAATGAAGGTAAAACACTTACAAAGAAGATGAGGTTGAAGAGGAACAGGAAGTACTTGGTCGCTTTCAGGCAGCCTTGCCCCATGATGCTGATCTGTAAACATAAGAAAACATTAGGGCTGGGTACCAAATACCATCCTCCTTAGTATACAGAGTATAGAAAAGTGTCCATCCATCCATCCATCCATCCATCTTCATCCGCTTATCCGGTATCAGGTCTCGGGGGCAGCAGCTCCAGCAGGGGACCCCAAACTTCCCTCCCGAGCCACATCAACCAGCTCCGACTGGGGGATCCCGAGGCGTTCCCAGGCCAGGTTGGAGATATAATCCCTCCACCTAGTCCTGGGTCTTCCCCGAGGCCTCCTCCCAGCTGGACGTCCTTCCACCTAGTCCTGGGTCTTCCCCGAGCCCTCATCCAAGCATAGAAAAGTGTCTCCTCATTCAATAGCTAAGGAGTAAATGTCATTAGCGTCAGTGAGCCAATAAGAACGCAGCATGCTTGTACCAAGATATGATCGTGTTTGTGATTGGCTGTCTGACGTTACACCTCGCAGGAACACTCTACGTTACACAGGCGCATGCAGCAGGAGCTGAACAATAGATTAAAAGATTTGGGCCGTATATGTAGCTAAGAAATGTTTCTGAAACGGTAACGATCCATCTGATGATCGTACATGACTAACCGTGGAAAGAACGCTATTTGTGTATATTTGTTATTTGCCCTCATGTTGCCTTCATGTTGCCCTCATGTTGCCCTCATGTTGCCCTCATGTTGCCCTCATGTTGTCCTCATGTTGCCCTCATGTTGCCCTCATGTTGCCCTCATGTTGTCCTCATGTTGTCCTCATGTTGTCCTCATGTTGTCCTCATGTTGCCCTCATGTTGTCCTCATGTTGTCCTCATGTTGCCCTCATGTTTCCCTCATGTTGTCCTCATGTTGCCCTCATGTCAAATTGACCCGTTGTCCTATATCAATGTTCTTTTTAATTCCCCAAAATAACATGATTGATTCCACACAACACTAATAATTTAATTTATTTTTAATTTCATTAATTAATCCCCACTTTACACTCTGCGTACACACTTGGTTAGTAACCACACACAGGCCTGAAATACACACACACGCTCAGGACCTGCTCATGCACTAATGGACAGATGTCAGAGTGGGGGGGGGGCTGTCAGCTGGACCAGCGCCCTGAGCGGTTGGGGGGGGGGTACGGTGCCTTGCTCAAGAGCACCTGGCAGTGCCCAGGTGCCACCGATCCACACTCCGTACTTTTTGGTCCTGATGGGGACTTGAACCAGCGACCCTCCGGTTCCCAACCTAACTCCCTACGGACTGAGCTACTGGTTTAAAGCCTTTTCCCGTAATGTGTAATTTCTTTTTTTTTTTTTTTTTGGGAAATCAATGGGAGTGGAATCAATAATGTTATTTTGGGTAATTAAAAAGAACATTGATACAGGAAAACAGGTCAATTTGTTTTTCAAATGCTATAAAATTGAATGAGACTCCCCAAAATTAATGAAAGTAGAGATTTGTACTTGGCAAAGAGCGTTGTGTGGAATCAATCATGTTATTTTGGGAATTAAAAAGAACATTGATATAGGAAAACATGTCAATTTGACCCGAGGACAACACTCTAAGAAATAAATCCGTAAAATAACAGAAAAACTACTGGCAACGGACTTTCTACGGTAATTAAAAAACAGAATTTTTCAGTTAAATAACTGTGTCAATGGTAAAAAAAACATAACACTTTCTGTTATATTGTAAATTAACAGAATTATACCTGTAAATCACGTACAAGGGACAATTTCTGTTAAAATCACACTCATTCAACTGTTAATTTACAGATATTTCTTAGAGTGAATATGAGGGTTAAGACTGTTACACACATGTAGTTTATAAAATCTGATGTTTTATTATAAATAAAATTAGCAACAATATAACGGCCTACAGGTCCTTTCCACTTTCTAAAATGGGAGTTTTCTGCATCGAGTACTTTTAATACTTTAAGTACATTTCCCTGATGATACTTAAGTTCCATTTTCAATGCAGGACTTTTACTTGTAACATAGTATTTTTACAGTGTGGTGTTAGTATTTTACTAAAAGTAAAGGATCTGGATACTTCTTCCACCAAAAACTCAACCCATTCTGCCTTTTTTCTTATTTAACGGTTATTTTGCATGTATATGTCTGTCTTCCTGTGTGAGTATTTATATGTAAGGGTTGTTTTGTTGTTTATGTACTGTATGCACCAGGGCAACTTCCCCATAAGAGAAACTTATTGTGGCAATAAAAACCTTTTTTTGAGAGTGATATTGATCTTAAATCACAAATAAATAGAGACACACACTTGATAAACTTCCCGTACTCACATTATTAACTAAATCAATGTTTCCCAAACTTAGGGTCGGGACCCAAAATTGGTCGCAGACCCGTTTTATTGGGTCGCCAATTGGCAGAGGAAAATGAGAATCTGGCTTTTCGACTTTAGCGTACCTGAAAAACAAATACAGGAACAGACTAAATGCTCAGCATGACCCCAGCATGACCTCAGAATGACCTCAGAATGACCCCAGAATGACCTCAGCATGACTTCAGCATGACCTCAGCATGACCTCAGCATGACCTCAGCA
>JABXJD010001676.1:0-30000 GCA_013375575.1 Percina caprodes | reverse complement strand
TTGAGGGTCTTTTACATGCTGTCTCAGCTAGTGGTTAGCTGAATTAGCTGTTAGCTAAGTTAACGTTAGCTTTCCGGTGGAGGCGAACAGACTTTCTTTAACTGTCTATGGGAACAGATTGTGCGGTCGTAAATCCGCGGTCATCGTGACATCATCTGCACATGTGCAGAACGGATCGTGTACCGACAGCAACTACACTCGAACAAGAGCTGTTTGGACCAATCAGATCGTCAGGGCGGGCTTTATGCGATGATGATAAAAAAATTGGCCGGTACTGTGTGTTTATATCTATCTATCTATCTATCTATAGAGAGAGAGATTGGTGTCCTTAAAAGGTTGGATTTTCCTAATTCTTTTTAATTAAGCCATTAAGATCAATTTGTGTGTTTATATCTATCTATCTATCTATCTATCTATCTATCTATCTATCTATCTATATAGAGAGAGATTGGTGTCCTTAAAAGGTTGGATATTCCTAATTCTTTTTAATTAAGCCATTAAGATCAATTTCCAAAAGATGTTATTTGTATTCCTCTTTTTAAATCAACTTTAGCCTGGGTGTGTAAACTTTCTCAAACCACTATATATACTGTATACACATACATTTATGGACAGAAACGAGACATCTTCCATCTACATTTTGCATTTCTGTAAGGAGCTCTCATACTGAAGAACGTCTGATTTGTTTGTTTGCGTCGAAGCAGCTTTCTGTTTTACATTCACGTCTGAGAAAATGCAGTCGAGCCGGCTGTCGTGTCCCAGAGTGATAAGGTGTGTCTAAAACATCTGTTTTTGACTCCCTCCTGTGTGATTCAGTCCCACATCAAGCTGCGACACAACCCATCAGAAGTTAACAGGAAGCAACTTTTCCTTTCGTTTGTTCCAAGCTTCACGTTACGCTCCCCCATCCACCAGAAACTCTTCACGCTGGGAACCATCTTCACATCTTTTTGTTTTCAGCGTCTTTACAATTCATGGCAGCGGTTCGCATCCGCTCGCTTTGACGACTTTGCTGACAAAGAAACGTGTGAATATGGGCTTTAGTTTTATTTTGTACTTTTTAATTCCCTTCTCTCCCATGCTGCTGCAACAATGTGAATTTACCTGTTGTGGGATTGATGAAAGGATTTTGAATCTGAATACAAGAAAACTACTTACACACACATGCACTGCAAAATAATGGAAAGATTTTATGACTCTATGACAATACATGCTCCCATAAAAGCCTTATCTGCTACATGTTTTCTTTGAGAATTGTTGGGTTTTGTTGGGTTTCTGTGAATAACATCCCAGAGTCCGGTCTAGACCTGCTCTTTTATGGAAAGCGCAATGAGATAGCTGTTGTTGTGATTTGGCGCTATATAAATAATTAATTAATTAAAAATTTAATTTGAAACTGACAAGAGATCATTATGTTCATTACAGATATTAATCAATAATAATTTCTCCAAGTTGCCCATTTTCAAATTGCTAGTTTTAAAGCTTCTCAATGTGATGATTTGCTGCTTTTTCTTTGTCGTGTCTGATTGTAAAAAGGATATTTTTGGGGTTTGGACCCAAATCTCTTAGCTGAGATCTCACTCTTGAACCAAATAGGTTTCTGGATCTCTTCTGTGAAGGCTGTCTCAAAGCTCTTATTCCTGCCCCGAAGAACAAGGATCAAGGATGGATCTCTGAGGAGCTATGAGCGAGGAGGGCTCTCTGAGGAGCTATGAGCGAGGAGGGATTTCTGAGGAGCTATGAGCGATCTCTGAGGAGCTATGAGCGAGGAGGGATTTCTGAGGAGCTATGAGCGATCTCTGAGGAGCTATGAGCGAGGAGGGATCTCTGAGGAACTATCAGCGAGGAGGGATCTCTGGGGAGCTATGAGCGAGGAGGGATCTTTGAGGAGCTATGAGCGAGGAGGGATCTCTGGGGAACTATGAGCGAGGAGGGATCTCTGAAGAACTATGAGCGAGGAGGGATCTCTGAGGAGCTATGAGCGATCTCTGGGGAGCTATGAGCGAGGAGGGATCTCTAAAGGAGCTATGAGCGAGGATGGATCTCTGAGGAACTATGAGCAATCTCTGGGGAACTATGAGCGAGGAGGGATCTCTGGGGAACTATGAGCGAGGAGGGATCTCTGGGGAGCTATGAGGGATCTCTGGGGAGCTATGAGCAA
Source organism: Percina caprodes (assembly GCA_013375575.1). NCBI lineage: Eukaryota > Metazoa > Chordata > Actinopteri > Perciformes > Percidae > Percina > Percina caprodes. The sequence continues at coordinate 27,839 of JABXJD010001676.1, read as the reverse complement.
TCTCTGGGGAGCTATGAGCGAGGAGGGATCTCTGAGGAGCTATGATCTAGGAGGGATCTCTGAGGAGCTATGAGCGAGGAGGGATCTCTGAGGAGCGAGGAGGGATCTCTGAGGAGCGAGGAGGGATCTCTGAGGAGCGAGGAGGGATCTCTGAGGAGCGAGGAGGGATCTCTGAGGAGCGAGGAGGGATCTCTGAGGAGCGAGGAGGGATCTCTGAGGAGCGAGGAGGGATCTCTGAGGAGCGAAGATGGATCTCTGAGGAGCGAAGATGGATCTCTGGGGAACTATGAGCGAGGAGGGCTCTCTGGGGAACTATGAGCGAGGAGGGATCTCTGGGGAACTATGAGCGAGGAGGGATCTCTGGGGAACTATGAGCGAGGAGGGATCTCTGGGGAACTATGAGCGAGGAGGGCTCTCTGGGGAACTATAAGCGAGGAGGGCTCTCTGGGGAACTATGAGCGAGGAGGGCTCTCTGGGGAACTATGAGCGAGGAGGGCTCTCTGAGGAGCTATGAGCGAGGACACAAGTAGCCTTCCCCGAAGCTGTACAGCTGAAAGACAAATTCCAAATGGCGCTTCAGAGGAAAGGACGTCTCATCCCACTAAAAAACACATTTCCTTGTTTCCTCTCTCCTCTCTCCTTTTCCTCGAGTCTCTCCCATGCTTCCTCGGTGGGACGGACTAAGAGACGAGGAAGGGAAGCAAGTGAAGGAACACGGATGCAATTTAACGACCTGGGAATTACCCATCATCTTGGGCTTTAGGATATTATAGCCTCACATTTTAAAAGACCAAACAACTGATTAACTGATAGTTTCAGTCTCACTGTAATGTGTGAGAGGCAAATGCTCATGTAACAATGCTATGCTATGCTTAATGCTATGAGGGAACAGTTTTTGTAAGAATATTTTAATCCTATTCTGAAAGATAATTTGACAGTTTGGACTAAAAACGAGGCACATCTTTCTCCTGACAAAGACAGTTCTGAAGGTTTACACACTATGACTCGTGTAGACTTGTGCAGGAGGTGCAGCAGCAACAACAACAACAACAACAATAAACTCTTTTGTTGTCATCTTCCCTCGGTGTTCTATTTGTAGCCTGAAATTTAAATCTCATATTAGCAGAGCAGAGATGAACAAAGGAAGCGTTCATCTGAAACTCGTGTTTATCATTTAAAGTTTAACTTTGGTCAACTTGTCCCTCACACAGGCTCTTAAAGGGACAGTTACACATTTTGGGAACAAACCTCCCTCTGTCAACATGTCAAAAGCTAAAGATTTCTTGGCAGTGAGAGCGACCCAAAATAATAAAGCTGCGAATCAAAACAACGAGCTGAAGAGATACTCAGATGCCCCCGTAGAGCTGCAGAGTCGGGGGATTATCTTAACCCTCATGTTGTCCTCGGGTCAGATTTGACCCGTTTTTAGTTTTTTTTAAATCATAAAAAAATGGGCTTTTGAAATAAGAAAATGTCAACATTAGAAATGTCAAATAACTTTGGAAGAAATATCAAAAAAGCTCATTGAAAAAGTGACAAAAATGTGGGGAAAAGCAATAATAGAGTTTCATGGCCGACACAAGGGTTAACCCTTGTGTTGTGTTCCCATCAACCGTGAAAAAAAAAACCATTTTGGTCACTTTTTTTCAACATCATTATTGCTTTTTTCGACATTTATGTCAGTTTTTCAATGTTGTGGACACTTTGTTTGATATTTTTAATGTTGACATTACAGCGCTTATTTGGATAGCCCACTTTTTGTGCCAAAAAAAAAAATTAACTGAAAACGGGTCAAATCTGACCCAAGGACAACATGAGGGTTAAGGTACGTCGTTACAAGCAGTACCTTTCACATTATCTACACACTGATTTCATGAATTGTTAATATCTTCAATATAATATTTATTAGCGCAGCTCAGACGTGTATTTCCATGTTGTATTTAAACTGCTTTGTCCGTACGACAGTCCTAACCTTTAAAAAATATTCACTTTACAATCAGAAATGACAAAAGAAAAACAGCAAATCATCACATTTGAGAAGCAAATGTTGGTTTTCTTTCCTTTAAAAATGACAAACTAAGAACTAATTGTCTTAACCCTCCTGTTGTCCTCGGGTCAAATTTGACCCCTTTTAAAAAAATGTCTATAACTGCAATATGAGTTTCTTTTTAACCAAATTACCACAAAAAATGGATTGGATTCCCTACAACGCTCTTTACAAATACAACTGACAATTCATCTGTACGTTCCTCTGATCTCAACACTTTAGTTGACGCTTTTTACATCAATTTAACTTTTTCTTACGTTTGACATTTAACACTGCGTAACACTAACTTATTAACTTTAGTTTTACAGTTATTTTTGGAATTTATGGTCAATAAACCTCATTTATAGGAAATTATACCTAATGTTTGAGTTAGAAAAGCAGAAATTAGGAATTATTGAGACTAAAATTAAAGGAATGGATGTTGATGATAATCACCGACTGGAATATGTCAACTTTTACTCTCAATACTATTTCAAAAACACTTCAATTTGTTTTCAAATGCTATAAAATTGAATAAGACGCCCCAAAATTAATGAAAGTAGAGATTTGTACTTGGTAAAGAGCGTTGTGTGGAATCAATCATGTTGTTTTGGGGAATTAAAAAGAACATTGATATAGGACAACATGGGGGTTAACTACTTAACTATTAGTCAAAATAATTCATAATTTCTGCTTTTTTAAATCAAATATTACGTATAATTCTATATAAATGAGGGTTATTAACCATAAATTCCAAAAAGTAGTGTAAAACTAGTGGTAGTAAGGTGGTGTTAGTGAAAACTAAAACAGATGTCTGAAAAAGGGACAAAAATGTCCAATTTTTGTCAGTTTTTGACCCCGGAGGACAACACCACGGTTAATACTTGCAGAATACTTATTGCGGCTGTATTTCACAGGAAAGGTTGCACATAAACACACATGTACACGGTATAAACAGCCGCACTTACACACTCTTTCAATAACACAACTCACTGTCTCCCCCCCCACAGTCCAACTCAGACTGGACACCCAAACAATGGCGGCTTTCTTTCAGACAGTATTTCCTCTCCGCTAACAAAAGGGAGAAACATGACACACGGTGAGGCTGCTCGGGTTTACATGTCCTCGGGAACAATGAAGACTAACCGTCCAACCGTGAGACGTTACATGTCCTCGGAACAATGAAGACTAACCGTCTAACCGTGAGACGTTACATGTCCTCGGAACAATGAAGACTAACCGTCTAACCGTGAGACGTTACATGTCCTCGGAACAATGAAGACTAACCGTCTAACCGTGAGACGTTACATGTCCTCGGGAACAATGAAGACTAACCGTCTAACCGTGAGACGTTACATGTCCTCCGAACAATGAAGACTAACCGTCTAACCGTGAGACGTTACATGTCCTCCGAACAATGAAGACTAACCGTCTAACCGTGAGACGTTACATGTCCTCCGAACAATGAAGACTAACCGTCTAACCGTGAGACGTTACATGTCCTCCGAACAATGAAGACTAACAGTCTAACCGTGAGACGTTACATGTCCTCCGAACAATGAAGACTAACCGTCTAACCGTGAGACGTTACATGTCCTCCGAACAATGAAGACTAACCGTCTAACCATGAGATGTTACATGTCCTCCAAACAATGAAGACTAACCGTGAGACGTTACATGTCCTCCGAACAATGAAGACTAACCGTGAGACGTTACATGTCCTCCGAACAATGAAGACTAACCGTGAGACGTTACATGTCCTCCGAACAATGAAGACTAACTGTGAGACGTTACATGTTCTCCAAACAATAAAGACTAACTGTCTAACCGTGAGACGTTACATGTCCTCGGAACAATGAAGACTAACCGTGAGACGTTACATGTCCTCCGAACAATGAAGACTAACCGTGAGACGTTACATGTTCTCCAAACAATGAAGACTAACCGTCTAACCGTGAGACGTTACATGTCCTCCGAACAATGAAGACTAACCGTGAGACGTTACATGTCCTCCGAACAATGAAGACTAACTGTGAGACGTTACATGTCCTCCGAACAATGAAGACTAACCGTCTAACCGTGAGACGTTACATGTCCTTGGAACAATGAAGACTAACCGTGAGACGTTACATGTCCTTGGAACAATGAAGACTAACCGTGAGACGTTACATGTCCTCCGAACAATAAAGACTAACCGTGAGACGTTACATGTCCTCCGAACAATGAAGACTAACCGTCTAACCGTGAGACGTTACATGTCCTCCGAACAATGAAGACTAACCGTGAGACGTTACATGTCCTCCGAACAATGAAGACTAACTGTGAGACGTTACATGTCCTCCGAACAATGAAGACTAACCGTCTAACCGTGAGACGTTACATGTCCTTGGAACAATGAAGACTAACCGTGAGACGTTACATGTCCTTGGAACAATGAAGACTAACCGTGAGACGTTACATGTCCTCCGAACAATGTAGACTAACCGTCTAACCATAAGACGTTACATGTCCTCGGAACAATGAAGACTACGGTTGGTCTTTATTGTTCCGAGAACATGTGAATGTGAAAATTAAAAAAAAAACTTGCGATCTACTTTCATTTTCAAACGGGACACGAACCCCGACCCCCTGAAAGTCCTGTGTTTCGTTGAGTTTAGCGCTCTTATACTCAGTCACCTTACTTCCTGCTTTGCTCCCGTCGTCCCGACGACGGGTTGGCGTTCTAACCTCCATACGGAGCTCAGCACCGCCCAAGACGATTGGGATTGGTTTAAAGAAACGCCAATAAACCAGAGTACGATTTTCTCCCATCCCAGAATGCTGTGTGGACTCGACAGACCCTCCTCCGCAGCGCTGTGAAGGAGGGTCTGGTAATGCGAGACTATTAAAATCTAAACGATGCCCAACCCTAAATATGAGTCAACAAACAACCTCTATGGGAGTCTTTCGATGGATATTCTCAAATATTCACATTCAAGAAGCTGGGATCTGAAAGATGACAGATCATCATCATTATCAAACAGATTGACTCGTCTCTGCAGCTCTACATGATGGTGTGTTCAGTTAGAAGAATAGGGACGAGCCAACAAAACAAAGCGGTGTCCCCCCAGACCCCCACCCCCCAGACCCCCACCCACATCCATTACCAGCGTGTTGACCGCTCGGAGGTGGCAAAACCAGTTTGGGCCTCCCAGACATCTCTATTTCCAGTCAACTGAAAGGAGCAAGCTGCGCCGGTTTCCATGGAGACGCTGCAGCAGGGCGAGGTGGGTTGGGGTGTGTGTGTGTGTGTGTGTGTGTGTGTGTGTGTGTGTGTGTGTGGGAAAATGGAGTCGCTCAAATCTCATGCTTGTTGAGAAACAAAATCAGGGCCTTACTCCCACAACGTGAAGCACGTCAACAGAAATCTCTGCTTTGTTTCATCTAATGAGCCTCAACAAGCCTCATTTTTCCTATTACACTCAAACTCATCACAGTGGCGGGGCGACCTCCGGCTCACCCAGTAAGAGCGTGCGCCCCATGTAGGCTGAGTCCTTGGCAGCGGCCCGGGTTCGAATCCGACCTGTGGCCCTTTGCTGCATGTCATCCCCTCTCTTTCTCTCCCTCCTTTCCTGTCTATCCACTGTCACTAACAAAAAAATTAAAAGGGAAAAGCCACCGTTTTACTTGCATTTTTTTATATGTCAGGTCCATATATATGTGTGTGTGTGTGTGTGTGTGTGTGTGTGTGTGTGTGTGTGTGTGTGTGTGTGTGAAGATGAACTGCTACCTCCTCTGTCAGCTCTAGACACTGAAAAGAAATAAGAGGAGAAATCAGCCAATCACAACAGCCGGTCAGTCTGACGGCATGCTGCCTGAGCTCATTAATATTCATGAGCTGGGTAAAGGCTGCTGACAGCCAGGCTCTCATTGGCTAGCTGTTAGCCAATCAGAGTCAAGCAGCTTAGCTCGTTGAATATTAATGAGAACTGGCATAAATGGAGCTGAGTCTTCCTGCAGGCTTTCTATGCCACGCTAGAAAGGCTTGAAACAAGGTAACCAAGGTAACCAAGGCATTTTGTCCACAAAAATGTTGTAGTGGCTGTAGTCAAGACCACCTTTGTTGAGTCCAAGACAAGTGCAAGACCAGGACTAGTCAAGTCCAAGTCAAGACCGAGTCCAAAGAGGTTTAAGTCCGAGTCAAGATCGAGTCCAAAAAGGTTTAAGTCCGAGTCAAGACCGAGTCCAGGACAGGAAGAAGGTCTTATGCATGACAGTATCAAGACAATACTTTTGGGTTTCACTTTCCCTCCAATATTATTATCAACATAATAAAGACACCTGGACTCGGTCGAGACCAAAAGCCATATGGGCAAGACCAGTGGCCGAGACAAGTCCGAGTCCATATACTAGCAAGTTCGAGACCATAGAAAAACGGTCTTGAGTCAAGACTCAAGTCCAAGACCGGACTCGAGTACTACAGACCTGTCAGCAGGTCTCTGATATGTCTTTTCCACCAAGGCAGTTCTGGTGCTGGTTCGGAGTCAGTGCCAGATATTGAACCGGTTCTTTGCTTTTCCACACAAATAAACCTGGTTCTGGGCCAAGAAAACGGTTCCAACTCAGCACCAACGTAGCGCTGGTCTGGAGATAAGAACCGGTTACCGGTCAGGTGCTGGGAGCGGGTCCCGATGGGCTTTTTGTTGGGAAAATTGGGACTGCCCCGGTCAAACTGGGACGTCTGTTCACCCTAACGGTGTTTTGCTTGACGGTACTGATGTTGCCATCGCAAGCCAGCAAAAGATTATAATAAACGTTAAATCACGCGAGAAATGTTACTTTAACAACATTTGGTTGTTTAATTCAATTTGATAGCATTTAAGAAAAAGAAATTATATAAGAACGATGACAAAAAGCTTCTAAATCATTTGGTCCCTTGTCTCATCTGTTTATAATTTATAAATACCACAGTTTCTGTTGTTTATTGTATAAAAAAAAATATATATATATAGATAGATAGATAGATAAAAAAAAATGTATTCAAAAAACAAAAAGAAATGCAATAAACAACAAAAATGTCAGGGGAAGCAACAAAAACATTGTAAAAAGCGACAAAAACTTCATGAAGTGTCAAAAAAGACGACGAAAACACTGAAGAAAAGAATAAGTTTTAAATTCTGACCCATAAAAACAAAAGGTTGCCTAGACAACACGAAGGTTAAGCACGTTGTTGTCTGTATTCCTGTATTTTATGCTTTAGTGTCTTACTTAGGCTTAATGTGATTTATTTTGCTTGTTATGATTATTGATTTGTTATAATGTATTTATGTGAATAAGTGAAAGGTGCCATACAAGTCCTACAACACAAAGTGGGAATTTCAAATTAAAGGCGCATCTTAAAAAGGTGCACCATGAGTTCCTGCGTGGTTTCAGTGCAATTTTTGTCTCAAATGGTAGGCGTCTCTCCTTGATCCGCTAGCTAACCCCCCCCACCCCCCCCACCCAATACACAGTGAAAAAGCCCGGTCCCGGGAGACAACACGCAACAAACACTACAGGCACAGGCTGTGCACCAAAATACAACAAACCACGTTCATACAGATACAACTCACGCTACTGTATCAACTCTGCTCATTGTCCCCCGACTCTCAACGACCCCATTAGCTGGTTTGAGTTGAACTGAGACGGGCCGGTTGTTGTGACCGCTGCAACTTTTCCCCGAGACGGTTTTGTCTCGTCGCGACTCTATGGTCTGACCTGGGCTTTATCTGGTTCCCTGTGGGTTCAGGATCATCAGAAACCTTTTATGGAACTCCTGTTTCATAAAAGGTTCTTCTTTTTTCTGCAGAAACAACTTTCAACTCAACTCCAACATGTGGTTTTTCTGTAGAGAAATGTGATCAGCTCAAACCTGATTAAACCCATAATTACCCTGAACTACCGCGGGTAAACAGGGTAAACGGGGTAAACAGGTTATGGACTCTGGGTGAGTCTCAGCTAAAGATCACATGCAGCTCTCATTTCAGGGGTTTTCCTGCATAAAGGAAGTTTGGCGCAAATAAAGAAAAATGGAAATTGAGAGAGGCACATTCTGTTTTTCACTATTTTCTTACATTCTCTCACACACACACACACACACACACACACACACACACACACACACACACACACACACACACACACACACACACACACACACACACACACACACACACACACACACACACACACACACACACACACACACACACACACACACACACACACACACACACACACAAAAAACTCTTTAAGATCTCAGAATGAAGACGAACAGGTTGTGTGTGTGTGTGTGTGTGTGTGTGTCTGTGTGTGTGTCTCTGTTGGTCTGTTTATGTGTGTGTGTCTCTGTCTGTCTGTCTATGTGTGTGTGTGTGTGTGTGTGTGTGTGTGTGTGTGTGTCTCTCTGTTGGTCTGTTTATGTGTGTGTGTCTCTGTCTGTCTGTCTATGTGTGTGTGTGTGTGTGTGTGTGTGTGTGTCTCTGTTGGTCTGTCTATGTGTGTATGTGTGCGTCTGTGTGTCTCTCTGTCTCTCCTTCTATGTGTCTGTGTGTGTGTGTGTGTCTGTGTGTGTGTGTGTGTGTGTCTCTCTGTTGGTCTGTCTATGTGTCTGTGTGTGTGTCTCTGTCTGTCTGTCTATGTGTGTGTGTGTGTCTCTGTCTGTCTGTCTATGTGTGTCTCTGTTGGTCTGTCTATGTGTCTGTGTCTGTGTGTGTGTCTCTGTTGGTCTGTGCATGTGTTGGTCTGTCTATGTGTCTATGTGTGTGTGTGTGTGTGTGTGTCTCTCTCTGTTGGTCTGTCTATGTGTGTGTGTGTGTGTGTGTGTGTGTGTGTGTGTGTGTGTGTGGATCCCTTCTACCAAACACTTATTAGTTTCCTGTGTATGGAAAGGTAATTAAGGTCACACAGTTGTGAAGCTCCACCTGCAGCTAAAATGATTTACATTTGGGTTGTACGTTGGACGTTGTGCCGTATACCGGACGTTGTGCCGTATACTGGACGTTGTGCCGTATATTGGACGTTGTGCCGTATACTGGACGTTGTGCCGTATACTGGACGTTGTGCTGTATACTGGACGTTGTGCTGTATACTGGACGTTGTGCTGTATACTGGACGTTGTGCTGTATATTGGACGTTGTGCCGTATACTGGACGTTGTGCCGTATACTGGACGTTGTGCCGTATATTGGACGTTGTGCTGTATATTGGACGTTGTGCTGTATACTGGACGTTGTGCTGTATATTGGACGTCGTGCTGTATATTGGACGTCGTGCTGTATATTGGACGTTGTGCTGTATATTGGACGTTGTGCTGTATACTGGACGTTGTGTATACTGGACGTTGTGTATATTGGACGTTGTGCTGTATATTGGACGTTGTGCTGTATATTGGACGTTGTGCTGTATATTGGACGTTGTGCTGTATATTGGACGTTGTGCTGTATATTGGACGTTGTGCTGTATATTGGACGTTGTGCTGTATATTGGACGTTGTGCTGTATATTGGGCCGACATGCATCAATCCTATTCCCCTTAGACTGAAACAAATAGTCGATCAACTTAATTCCATTTTGTTGGGTGTGAGTCATTTTTCATGAAAATTAATGTAAATATAGATATTTGGCAGCTCCTATGTCTACTTGTGTCTGAGTTTCTCTGCTCACAGGTGCTGGGGGACGACCCCCGTTCAACTCGAAAAAAGTCATAAAGCCATTCAAATGACTCCGAAGCGGTTCAGTTAAGGTACATTAGGCTAAAAAAATAAATAATAAATAAAAAAATAAAAAGGCATAGTTCCCCTTTAAAATTAAAATAAAAACAAAGATTAGACTGTGGCTGGACTGGTAACAACCAGGAGTAGCAACCAGTTAACCAGCCGGGGGTTCGGGAATCACAAGCCAAACAAAGTGGGAAACACGGTTTTAAAAGCTTTTACATTATGCAACTCACTTGAAAAAAATAAATCATTTAAAGCTTCGGTGAAATAATGTCTTTAAATATGAGATTACTGAATCAGCCCGATGATCTGATTGGTCTGCCCACAGCTCCGTGGAGGCTGGTTCGGGTGTAAAGTCCAACAGAGGGGATCGATTCTGCAGAAACCCAACCAGAGCTCCCCATTGTCTTACAAAACCTTAATTAAGTTAACGGACAGACTTTGAAGTATTGACATTTCTAGTTGTGTGTCAATAACCAAAGTACTTGTATACTAAAAAGTACTTTAAATAAAAAGTATTTCACTGCAGTTTGAACTTGAAACTTGTATTTCAGTCTCACAAAGTTGCCGAGCACAGAAATCCTCCGCACAGGCGCCACATCAGCAGCCCGGTTCTCCTCCAATCAGCATCCCAAAACGGCTTCTAAATGTGGCCGTTTGCCACAAAACCGAACCGATCAATCGACAAGCCGGAGATCGACCTCGCAGCCACGCGCAGCAGCCTCGTGTCAAGACAAATCCTGATTTAAGAGCAGCAGCTTCCGTCTGCGAAACAAGAGTCTCGCTTCTGGTTTCTACTTACGTGGTTGTTGGGTGGAACTGCGGAGAGAAGCGGAGCGCGTGCGGAGAGCAGTCCGGGTCCGGGTCCTGTGCGCGGAGGGACGTCTCGTCTCGTCCGGATAACAAAGCGAAGTGAACGGAGTCTCGCAGCAGCGGCGAGTCCTCCGGTCCCCCCGTGTGGCAGACACGGGAACTCACGAGGCAGATAATATCCTCCGTTAACCCCTAAGTCCCCGCCGTGCGTCGCGAGACACGGAGGATACTACTCTTGTTTCCTTTCCTCATCTCTTTCCTTTCCTTCTTCCGTTTTCTCTTCTTCTCCTTTCATCTTTACCTTTTCTTTTTATTACATTTCCTTTCCTCCTCTTGTTTCCTTTCCTCATCTCTTTCCTTTCCTTCTTCCGTTTTCTCTTCTTCTCCTTTCATCTTTACCTTTTCTTTTCATTACATTTCCTTTCCTCCTCTTGTTTCCTTTCCTCATCTCTTTCCTTTCCTTCTTCCGTTTTCTCTTCTTCTCCTTTCATCTTTACCTTTTCTTTTCATTACATTTCCTTTCCTCCTCTTGTTTCCTTTCCTCACCTCTTTCTTTTCCTCCTTCCATTTTCTCTTCTTCTCCTTTCATCTTTACCTTTTCTTTTCATTACATTTCCTTTCCTCCTCTTGTTTCCTTTCCTCATCTCTTTCCTTTCCTTCTTCCGTTTTCTCTTCTTCTCCTTTCATCTTTACCTTTTCTTTTCATTACATTTCCTTTCCTCCTCTTGTTTCCTTTCCTCACCTCTTTCCTTTCCTCCTTCCATTTTCTCTTCTTCTCCTTTCATCTTCTCCTTTCTTTTCCTCTTTTCATCTTTACCTTTTCTTTTCATTACATTTCCTTTCCTCCTCTTGTTTCCTTTCCTCATCTCTTTCCTTTCCTTCTTCCGTTTTCTCTTCTTCTCCTTTCATCTTTACCTTTTCTTTTCATTACATTTCCTTTCCTCCTCTTGTTTCCTTTCCTCACCTCTTTCTTTTCCTCCTTCCATTTTCTCTTCTTCTCCTTTCATCTTTACCTTTTCTTTTCATTACATTTCCTTTCCTCCTCTTGTTTCCTTTCCTCACCTCTTTCCTTTCCTCCTTCCATTTTCTCTTCTTCTCCTTTCATCTTCTCCTTTCTTTTCCTCTTTTCATCTTTACCTTTTCTTTTCATTACATTTCCTTTCCTCCTCTTGTTTCCTTTCCTCATCTCTTTCCTTTCCTCCTTCCATTTTCTCTTCTTCTCCTTTCATCTTTACCTTTTCTTTTCATTACATTTCCTTTCCTCCTCTTGTTTCCTTTCCTCACCTCTTTCTTTTCCTCCTTCCATTTTCTCTTCTTCTCCTTTCATCTTCTCCTTTCTTTTCCTCTTTTCATCTTTACCTTTTCCTTACATTTCCTTTCCTCCTCTTGTTTCCTTTCCTCATCTCTTTCCTTTCCTCCTTCCATTTTCTCTTCTTTTTCTTTCATCTTCTCCTTTCATCCTTACCTTTCCTTTTCATTACATTTCCTTTCCTCCTCTTGTTTCCTTTCCTTGTCTCTTTCCTTTCCTCCTTTCATCTTTACTTTTCATTTCTTTACATTTCCTTTCCTCTTCTCCATTCCTTTTATTTTCCTTTGCTCCTCTTGTTACCTTTCCTCCATCCATTTTCTCTTCTTTTCCTGCTATCTTCTCCTTTCTTTTCCTCCTGTCATCCTTACCTTTCCTTTTCATTACATTTCCTTTCCTCATCTTGTTTCCTTTCCTTGTCTATTTCCTTTCCTCCTTTCATCCTTACCTTTCCTTTTCATTACATTTCCTTTCCTCGTCTATTTCCTTTCCTCCTTTCATCCTTACCTTTCCTTTTCATTACATTTCCTTTCCTCGTCTATTTCCTTTCCTCCTTTCATCCTTACCTTTCCTTTTCATTACATTTCCTTTCCTCTTCTCCATTCCTTTTATTTTCCTTTCCTCCTCTTGTTTCCTTTCCTCTTCTCTTTCCTTTCCTCCTTCCATTTTTCTCTTCTTCTCCTTTCTTTTCCTCCTTTCATCTTTACTTTTGGCATATCATAGTGGGGGGGGCAGGGGCCATATCATAGTGGGGGGGGCAGGGGCCATATCATAGTGGGGGGGTCAGGGTGTCCTCCCCCTGGGAAGTTTTGAGCATCAACAACTTAATTTCCTGTATTCAGATAAACTTTCATGCACCAATTTACGGTAAAAAAACTCAAAAATACAATGAAAGTATGTTGTGTCATTTTTAAGAGTGTTTCCTTTCCTCTTCTCCTTCCCTTTGTCCTTTCCTTTCCTCCTTTTGTTTCCTTTCCTCTCTTCCTTTTCTTTCATTTCATTTCATCCTTTCCTCTTCTCCTTCCCTTTGTCATTTCCTTTCCTCATTTTGTTTCCTTTCCTGTCTTCCTTTTTGTTTCATTTCATCCTTTCCTTTCCTCTTCTCCTTCCCTTTGTCCTTTCCTTTTCCTCATTTTATTTCCTTTCTTCCTTTTCTTTCATCCTTTCCTCTTCTCCTTCCCTTTGTCCTTCCCTTTCCTCCTTTTGTTTCCTTTCCTCTCCTCCTTCCCTTTCCTCCTCTTGTTTCCTTTCCTCCGCAGCATCAGGGAACAACAGCAGATTAAGGCTCTTATGCAACAAACGAGCCTTAATTACGTTCAAATGACATATAGTGGAGTTAATCTACAGAAGATTATATGGAGTATTATTATTTACAGTAGGGTAAGCGTGGCGCTTCTGTTGTGTTGCCAAGGCCGGATTAACGACCCCACACACACACACACACACACCTGCCCCAAAGCAACAGTTACATAGTCGCTATCATCAGGCGCATACAGCCTATACGTCCATAATAATAAATCAGGCTCTGCATGGCTCAGTGGAGATAGATGTATTTATAACAGCCTCCATATTTATAAAGTGCATTCAAGAGACAGAACAGATGCACAAATGTTTAACATAACTTTCTAATCTTTCACATTTGGTGGCTACAGAGTAATTATTACATGTTTCATATGTAGCCAATCACATACCTTTTGACTGCAACAGTGACATAAAGCAGACAGCTGGGGAAGCCTTCACTTAAAACCAGAGATTATTTCAAATATTGCAAATGTAACATACATCTGTTGTGTGCAGCAGACTGCAGTCCTGTCCTGCTTCAGCACCATTGAGTCAGTGTGGGGAGGAAGACGAGGATGAAGTCATGCAGGGTCAGTGTGACGAGTACAATGCTCCTCCACACACAGCCAGTTGGTTCAGTGTGAGCCTTTAAATGGCGATATTCTGCAGCGTGAGCGTACAGTTGTGATTCCACACACAGCTGTCTGTCTGTTTGGTGTGTGTAATCTGTAACGCTGCTGCAGGCGAAGGACACAGCCAAGCACTGAAGAGGCAGTTTGTCTCGCTGGGACTTGAGATGGTTTGGTGACAGATTCGAGTGATGCTCCGGATTAATGACCCTGACCTCAGCCTAACAGCCGGGAGTCAGTCTCTTGTCTTTTTCTTTGCGGTCACGTCGCATGACAGTGGCCTCATTTATTTCTTCAACGTCTAACCCACAAATAGAGACGTCACACATCACGGTCAAGTACTCGGATCCTTAAGGGGAACTCCGCTGATTTTAGTAAACACATACTATGTATAACTCCCTGAGTTGTGGTAGAGCTCTCAAAGTCTTCACAAATAGCTGTTTTCAATCCCTTTTTGGAGAGCCACCCTGACCAGAGGTCTCCTCCTTCAACCTTTCCAGTTATTACCATCATGCCGACGGTACAGAAAGGTCCACTGAGCCAGAAAACTGTTACTGCAATAACTCTAAAGGACACTTTACAGCTGATGTGTAGCAGGTTTAGTGCTTGAACCACTTTGACAGTAATCCATGTCTTTTTCCTTTGCGTCATTGGTTTTAAAGGTGATACAACCGTGTCATCAGCAATTGTTTAGCTTGCTGTACTATGGTTTGAAATGAGACCCAACACTTTCATGTGTATGAAATGTGAGTTAACGCACTAGAGGCGCCTTTCCCATCGCAAGTAGATCAGCTCGTCTGTCACAGTCAACGTCAGTAGGAAGCAGCATGTTGGGAGCCTTAACTCTGACACCTTATTTGGAACAAGGACTGCACTTTTTGGGTTGAAGGTAGACAATTTGTGGCCACAAAGTTACCAGAGACAAGATGAATTGCTCTGAAATGTGAAGTAGGTTGATTTCACTCACTTTCCCATTGTCGATAGATATTCTTGCTTTTAGCTTAAACCTGAGTTTTTGCCACCAGTGGTCAAGGCATGCCACAACCTGCAGGATTTCTGGTCATATGGATGTATACATGATGTCTTAGGGAAACATGTCTGTGTATAAATGTAGGAACACCACGTGCAGTCAGTATAAAGCTTCACACATCGTCTCAAAGTTTACATCTACACCCAAGGCAGAAGAAAGTTTCATGTTCAGACTGTTTGTGGGCTAGAAAGCCTGCCATTGAAAAAAACTTGAGGAATAAAACCTGGTATACCATAAAGATTTGACATGAAAATGTAAAGCCCAAATCTGAAAGATTAAAAATTTTATTTAAAAAAAAGCATAAAGTTACATCTAAAATAAAGTGCAAGTGACAAAGTCCAATAATCTTTGGAAATTTAAAAGTAAAGTTGTCTCAAGGATTGTTGACCAGAGCTGCTGCCATGGCGATGATGGTCGGGGACTTCAGATGAGGAATGAGGCTGATCTTCATCAGCTTGCTGCTCGAGTACTTGTTCCTCACGGCCTGCAGAGGGACAGTTATTAAAGTTTCATTTAACACAAAAATGAAAGTTATTGTGCACTTGTCATGCAACTCACCTGGAACTTAGTCTTCCCTTCATTTACCATGACAACGTTTTTGGCGATGTGCTGCATGATCGGCTTCAGGTGGGCCGCGTCGTAGGTGGAGTAGTGCTGCTGTGTAGGAGACTGACGAGAGAGCAATTAAATGATGCAGCAAAACAAAATTGAGCAATATTGGACAAGGTGTGATTTAATGCTTTGGCATTTCAGTGATGCCGCTATGACAGTAAGCATCACTGCAGCTCATGCCTTGTACCGTGTAATGACAATAAAATGAATCTAATTGTCAATGTTAAATCACACCCTCATGTAATATAGAGAATAAATCACAGGTGTTATTGCAGGGGAAAAAGGCAACCCCCCCCACTTGGCAATGAATTACTGTGCACATTGAAATACAATTTAGGAAGGCAAATTAATTGTTTGAGAAGTTTCCTTTAACTTTGTGGTCAGAAGGAGGAGGATTAGAGTTACTGAATCATCTGCCGGACTGTTAACCTGCATACTCACCAGTGATGGGTGAGTTAGCAGATACAGGCACTTTAGAGCGCTTAGTTTGACAAATGAAATTATTATTATTATTTTTTTAAATCAGAATATTTTCTTCACTCTGTCTGGAAACAGTGGCCAAGATCATGCTATGATACAGATTTGTTGGTTTCTCCAAATACCTGAGGAAAAGTCATTGGCACCACATATTGAAATTAAGTTTTTGGTTGAAAAGGAAGCTACAGAAAGTGTGTAGTAGATTATCAAAATCACATTTTATGAAATCATGTGTTTTACCACAAGTTTTTATAAACTTGTGGTCATAGCTGGCATGAATATTGCTGCTTCAAGTTGAAGTTTCCATTTTGTTTTCTAGTAAATTATGCATCTTAATTTTCATAATTTTACATATTTCAGGCTCTTTGGAGCTCCGCTTTGAATGAAGTTCCTTGCAGAGTGAAATGAAGACAGGCACAACATTGACATTGGTGAGGAATCACGTGACCCTGTGTCTTGCGTGCAGCAGAACCCCCCCCCCAAAAGACAGGAGTCACACCAGTTCTGTTATAAACTTCATATGGTGGTGATTTGCTCTCAAGAAGTGTTTGTCTGCCAAACTCATGCCAACTAGCAAACGTTGCTGTGGAATTTCCCCACATGAACATAACTATGTATAAATACAAAACTGCTGTGTGAGCAACCAAGACATCTGCTGAAGTTTCCCTCAGACAGATTTAGCTGCCATGACCATTCAAGCAGATTATTTCTGTTGCTGCTTAGTCAGCTTGAGCCAATTTCAGTTTTTATAGCTTGAGATTTCCAAACTGAGCAAATACCACAAAAAAAACATGTAGCAACAATGCTTTAATGAGAGCGCGGCTGTGCATCCAACTGTTCTGGGTGTGCCATGATGCTGATTTGAGCACTTTACTAATCAGTTTGCCTGGTTGATCTACACGTCGTATGATTGTTGTCCAAGTTCTAAGCGTAGAGGCATCAAACTCACCCACGGCAGCCCTTCAAGCAGCAGCTGGGAGAGAGCGAGCGATGCAGCCGCGACCTCAGACGGCCGATAGTGCACCATGCTGTAGTCGACGAGGGTCAGCTCCATCAGGTACTTGGCCAACGTGTGCCTCTCTACATCAGACTGAGAGACAAACAACCAGCCCACTGAGAAGGATGCTACTTGACATTAACAAATCCAAATAATCCAAAAGTGTCCAGAAAATTATGTTCAGTTTCCTTAAAGTTCCCTTGATAATCAGAAAAATGCTTCAACATCTCCCCTTAAACCAAAGCTTTTCTCAGCAATAATTAGACACAAGTCCACTTTGTTGGTATTGAAACTGAATAAAATTGAAAAGATTTCATGTGATACAGAACTACTACAAACTGTTATCTTTTCTGTGACTGTTATTGCCAGTCTTCATTCTAACCCCAACCGGTCGTCAGACACCGCCCACCAAGAGCCTGGGTCTGGGTCTGTCCCAGGTTTCTTCCTAAAAGGAAGTTTTTCCTCGCCACTGTCGCACTGTTGCTTGCTGTGGAGGGAACTACTAGAACTGTTGGGTCCTTGTAAATTCTGGAGTGTGGTCTAGACCTACTCTATCTGGTCTAGGCCTACTCTATCTGTAAAGTGTCTTGAGATAACTCTTGTTATGAATTGATACTATAAATAAAATTGAATTCAAATTGAATACTGTGCCAGTTACCAGCTTTTAGAAGCCATTATGGCAGGAAAATTAAGGCTTAGCGCACCAAAAGGCGGTAGATCCCCACTTGGACTCTGGATCTGATTTTACACTCTGACAGCAGACTGATTGGAGGCAAATCAATGTTTGCTTGCCGCACAGTGTGACTTGTTCAAAAGGAGCAAGGGTCGCTGTGCTTCACAAACACATTGCAGATACAAAGTGGGCCAAATATTTGTGAGGACTCTGCCAGGTCACGCCAGCAAGACATGGGCTGAGGTGAAACAGGCAAAGAGGTCGCCTGTAACTTACTGTCTGAGACAAACTAGTGTCAACAGACCACTTTGAAACCAAGTTCCCACTAGAAGACTTTCAAATCATAAATATAAAATTAACTCATGTTGGAGCTATTAATTATTTTGTTATATACATATAATGGTTAATTATTTGATTTATCCAATTTCAGTTTTGCTTGAATTAGACAGCTACATAAGTTTATCATTAGTATTTTATTTGGGTTAGTTTTAGTGCTTTTGTTTTGAAGGTATAAGGCAGCCTTAGCCACCAGGTGTAGTCTACAAATAGAGGTGAACAGGTATGTGGGAGGTAGACACCGGGGAGGGCTGATGGGTTTTTACCAGAGACAGAGA
The DNA here is from genome assembly GCA_013375575.1 of Percina caprodes. Taxonomy (NCBI): domain Eukaryota; kingdom Metazoa; phylum Chordata; class Actinopteri; order Perciformes; family Percidae; genus Percina; species Percina caprodes. The sequence goes on along the minus strand of JABXJD010001676.1, from coordinate 9,647 downwards.
CACAGAGCCTAGAGACGCCATTTATCCTTCTCGTGAAATGTTTGTATGCCGAGTAAGTTGATTAATAAACCTCACAAAATGCCATCTCTGCCTGGACAATCAAAGTTTAAATCTCTGCGTAAGAGTCACTGCATCGGGTGCCTCAGTGGCTGTTGAACATTGAGTTTTTAGTTCGTTTTGTTCAATCGGAAGACAAGTCTTTACTACAACTCACATTAGCCACCTTGGAGGCCCGTCTGAGGAAGTGTAAAGGGAGAGGACGTCCCAGCTGAAAGTCGAGGGTCCTCAAAACAAGCTGCTCCATCTCCAGAATCTGAGACTTTGTAAAGGCATTGTCTGTGATGTAGGCAAAGTCTCCGACCTCGGGAGCGTACATCTCCTCGTATTTACAGGCCACCAGCATGGCGGTCACGCCAACAAGCTGCAGCTTCCTGCGAGACACCGGCTGGACCTGCAGCACACCGGGAAATGTTTACATACAGAGCTCAAAAACCAAAATACAAGAGAGTCGAGTCAGTTCTTACCTGGAGAAAACGATCCAGGATAGCAACTGTGAGGTACAGAGTCTCCTGCAGCAGCTGGAACCTGGAGTGAACCTGGACCAGCCAGTCGATCAGAAGCGCTCGCATGCGTTCGGTGATTTCATAACCCTGCATGTAGTTGGCTCGTACGGCCTGCTGCACCTGTGGAGACAGACGGTGATGTAACACAGCAACGCAGGGAGAGAGCAGAGACTTTGGCTGAGGGAGGACTAACTTACCTCCAGGACATGTAGATAATTATAGATCTCTTTGACGTATTCTGAGCAGAGCTGCGGCAGGTCCGAGTCCTGCTCGTCGACATCCTGCACTGTGAGCAGCGCCTCGGAGAAAGCCTGGCACAGTTCCTCCTCCTCCCTCATCGACACATCAGCCGCCAACTCCTCTGAAACTGGGGGGAGAGGATCTGCAGGCGCTGGGACCAGGACTACTGGAAGCACCACGGGTTTGGCTTTTTGGGCACAAGATGGTTTGACTGATGCGGTTGACTTGGTTGGTCCAGTCTGAGGGAACCAAATGCATTTTTAGTCAGAAAATGGCATTTGTGTTTCAGGCTGCAATGCTTGAAAGAATTAAAGAAAGTAAGTTGGGAGAACAGTTAGGAGGTATTATCTTTAAGCAGTTAGTGTTATTTTAATTATCTTCATGTATTACTGCATCCAATGTATTTTGCTTAAAGTGTCAAATTACCCTTACAGGGTCAGATGTAACGTTACACTGGGATTAACACGCTGCTACAGGATCTCCATGACTTTGGATTTGTGCACCGAGGTGTCCACATACGTTTGGCTATATAGTGTAACGTTAGCTCGTGGCCATGTGTCTTTTGTAAGGGTGTGACGAGATTTCTCGTCGAGGTGAAAAGTTGTCTCGTGAGGCGATGTGATGTCAGCGTGATGGAGCGTGAAATTACTACTGAAGATCCCCCTGCCACTTGTAAATCATTTGTGTGGCAACATTAACCCTAACCCTATTTTTCTGTTATTTACACATTTATTTTATTTATACTGTTTATTTTTTTATGTTCGGTTTGTGGAAAGGAGTTAGATTTCTCCTGTGAAACTGTACAGAAGCCAGTTGGTAGAGTTTATACAAAACATTTTGCAGTGTTTGCACGTCCTTTACTGCATATAATTCATTAAAATAGTAAAAAAAGTTAAATAACATTCATCATTAATAGTTGATTTCAAAATGCACCTAAATTGTTTTGCATTTTGTGATTTTTCAGTTGAATAAAAAAACTATTTTCCATTCATGTATTTCATCGAGGATTTCTTTAAATTTTCTTTTAAAAATCTCGTCTCGTGAACCCAATCTCGTGATGTGTCTCGTGGAGTAAGCGTCTCGTCACACCCCTAGTCTTTTGGGTTATTTTGTGAGTCACAGCACTGAAAACAGATACAAAGTAGGCGATAAAGGCAACATGAATACCAATTATTGAACGAAAGCATGTCGTTCTTCCATCATAATGTTACCTTTGTGTTGACTGCTGCTCCAGGAAAGTTGGTCAGCTCCCCGAGAGCAGCTCTCCTCGGACCTGCTGTGGGGTTCTTCCCCATCTTCACGGGGTTCACTGCGGCTGGGAGCTGCTTTAAGAGAAAAATAAAGCAAATTAGTGCTCCGTTTGTCCGTTAATACACTTAATAAAAGCAAAAGGGCTAACTAAAGCTAATTTGGGAAGGAGACTGTGCGGTTAGCTAAAGGTACGAGCTAGCTAGCGAAGCTAACATTAGCCGCTTTGCTAACAACTACACGCAGAAAAATAGCGAAATAAGTTCGGTTTACTCACCGCAGCACGAACTTCAACAGAAGACATTATTAACGTCGGCAGCAACGAGGCCAAACGGTGAGTTAAAAACAATAGTTTGCAACCAACGCGACTTGTAGGAAAGAGCTGTACACACCGATGTTTGCAGGTAAACAACACAGCGATGAGCACCTTTTTTAAATAGCGCTCCGTCAAATCTGATTGGTTACAGCTCTGGTAGGACGCTCCTGATTGGCTGACAACCGTTGACATCAAAAATACAGTTTCATTTTACTTCGTCAATGTGGAATTAAGATACTTATATTATATTATATTATATTACTGAGTGAACAAGTACTGCATCACGTAACCATATAATCATATCACATGTTTTTTAATGTAAATTAAATTAACTGTAAGTATAGAGTAGTAGAGAAATACTCAAGTCCAAATATGTCTAATGTGTAAATGTGAGTGTAACTAAGTTAATATATTTAATTACATTCCACAAAATTAAAATGTGTGAAACTTATTTATGGCAAAGTGCAATAATTTATATCTTTTTGTATCTAAATATCTATCCATAACTATTTCATTATTATAATAAGTTTTATAAGATGTTTATTGGATAACATTTCCATAGAAATGCCCTTATTCCAAATACTTTTATTTTCATGTCACTTGTGCTCGCTGCTTCTACAACTACACTTCTTAGCTTGTGAGCCAGTGTAAGCATTGTTAGCACCTGTTAGTTAGCTATAGCAACCTGGCCTAGAGTTAGCATCGAAACACCGAATTAACTCTAAAATAGCTGCTGCCCGATGTCCGTCCCCGTCCTCTGTCTCTGTGTTGGCGCTCTAACCTGCGGCTGATTTCTGAGGACTATGGTTACCTGGTCCTCAGATCTCTGCAGGGTAAATCCAGACAGCTAGCTAGACTATCTGTCCAATCTGAGTTCTCTATTGCACGACTAAAACTACCTCTGAACTACCTCTGAACGTACACGGTTCCACCAAAACAAGCTCCTTCCCGAGGCTATTTTGCAGATGGCGCCATCCAGCGCATAGAGCAGCTCAAGACGACTGTGATTGGTTCAAAGAAATGCCGATAAACCAGAGCACGTTTTTCTCACATCCCAGAATGCTCTGTGGACTCGCCAGACCCTCTTCTGCAGCGCTGTGGAGGTGTGGAGAGCCACAGACAGGAAGTCAGAACGCATTGAGAGATGGACGAATACATTAATGGTTCTGTTGTTTTTCCATAGTAAGATACTGTATATTGAAAATATATATATATATATATATATATATATATATATATATACTATCCATATCTGTGACAGACTCTAATGAAGAGAATATTTCAATATTTCAAAAACCAAACTTTGACGTCAGCATCTAGCTGACCTCAAAACAGGCTCAGGAAACAAGAGTCACAAAGAAACTTTATATAGTTTTCAAGTATTCAAAACTGTTAAATAAGTACAAGATGTGTTCACATGATTTACATATCGGACAATATATGCACTGTCCATTTTTAATTCTCTTTACGTTTCCCAACTACCCACGCAACACGCTAAAATGTCCGCAAACTATTCACATTTTGTTTTTCTTATCTTTTTTTTGTCTTTTACTTTTTGAATCAATTGGAAATCTTGACTGCTGTCTATTGGACAAAGACCACACGGACACCTGGACCAGCTTACAGTGTAGGATGGAGACGTCCGACGACGGAGGAGGGACAGACGGGGGCCAGGTCCAGAACTATGATTAGCTGCTGGTGATATGAACAGTACATATTCACACAAGGAGACGTGGGTTAACATTCAATCTCAGTTGATCCCTTGATCTATTGGACAGTTCATTGACTGCCAGACAACACAAATAAAAGAATATACAGAAGGACTGACGGTGGACTCGTGTTGAAGTGTTTCAGTATTTCCAGGGGGAAGCAGATGGCTCAGCATTGTCACTCCCAAAGGGTAACGTTGGTTATTTCCAACCTTTTTATCAAATGTGCATCATCAATTTGGTCCACTAAAAGTGCTGTTTATTGCCGCTGACAGGCTCAGATTACTTTTCTAAGTGTCTGACAACATTATGGAAAGAATTCCTACAGAAATGGGCCTTTTTTTAAAGAGTAAAATCCTCTTTGTTTAACCAACAGCTCCGAGATCGCTGGCGCAAAACCCGCCAGACGCAATACTAAAAAAAAAAAAACAACATACTTTTAGCGTGTATAGAGCCAAAATATTGTCACATGTAAATTGGTAAACTGTTTATTTCAACCACAATTAGAGTTGAGATTGTTGGAAAAGAGGCAAGACGACCCAAAAACGGCTTTTCATAGTTTTATTCTGTGTCTGACTTTGAATGAAGTGTGTTTTAAGATGATAAAATAGCTGTTTATTTACATGGAGTCTTGTTGGTTTAGTGATAGCAATTTCACAGATGTTTTTAAAAAAGGATCTTAATCTTTAACAGGAAGGTCGACCTTCTTAGAAATCCTTTCCATAATGTTGTCAGACACTTAGAATAATAATCTGAGCCTGTCAGCGGCATGGCGAGTCCTTTGTCGACGTAAATTGAAGGTGCGCAATTGCCCATTAACTTGCATTGTAGCTTGTTTCGCCGCTGCCGACTGCAGCGATCCTGCTTAATCCTGGACCGATGTCTAAGATTGTTGTTCCCATCAGTTCCTTAGACACAAAGACTGCATAGGGTCCAGGTTGAAAGACAACGTTACCCTTTGATTAGCTACAAATTTGGTCTAAATGTGTCAAACAGAACTTCTTTAAGGCACCTAATGCTGTTGGATAGACCATTACACTTTTCTACGGACAAAACAAAAGCATATGAGCTCCTGTAAATGAAATAAAATAAAAATTAAAGTTACAATCTCGAAGATTGGCAGCACCTATGGCTAAAAAAAGCGATAATTGCAAGTGTGTTTTTGGATTTCACTTCCCAGGGATACAAACTCTGCGTGCGATTCTTTCCAGGAATGTTGTCACGGAAACCCAGTTCATAATACTGACAATAAGAGGGCTTTCATCAGCGGGCTCAATCATTATTGTGTTACCTCTTTCAACAATAGACAGTGAATTACCAGACATTTTATTTAAATGAAAATCTTCGAGATTATTACTTTAAAAAAACACCGTTTAATTAGGCTACAGACACAACTCATAAAATGTGTATTACCGATGGGAAAGATGTGTATTTCTACAGAATTTTTGGGCCTGCTGAAGTTAATGCTGCCAACCTACCAATACAGCGTTACACAGGACTGAAACTCAAACAAGATGGTAAGGAAATAAAAGTAGCACCATAGAGAAAAGAATACATGATTCTACGCTAGTTAAGAACATTTCAGACCATGTCATTTTCCCTCCCCAAAAACTCTAGTGTTGATGATGGTTAACTTTCAAAATCTGATTAAGTAAATAAAAAGTGAGACTGGACTTGGAGAGAGAATAAATGTTCAGCTGAGGGACGTGAGCCAGTCTTTCTGTACATTACTTTTCAGAATTACAGATCTAAAAAAAGCATATAGGTAGCCTTTAAGTATGGATTTGGTTTTTTATATTTTTGCGTGCCATGTTACCATTATACAGTAGCCCCAAACACACACAAATCATCCATCTATTCTTAACTGATTATAAAACCTTGTGTGCTTTGATTTCTTGGACCTCTGCAGCTTTAATTTATTTACAGCGCTGTGGAGTCGAGAGACATTGTGCAACTCCGTGAGATCGTTCACGTCGTGAATGTGTGCAAGCAAATTAAACACACACTGACGTTCCACATGCATACTGCTCCTCTTCTATCAAGTGAGACTATTGTGTCTGTGGTGTGCAGCACATACATGTTCGGTGCATGTTAAATACATAACACATATAAAACTGTCTGAATCAACACACTCTAATGGTGAATAACATGATAACATGGATTAACATGATAACATGGATTTGCTTAAAGGTTTAACATGATTGAACTCTACAGACGTTAACTTATACAGTAAATAATGTTGATGGTTAATAAATTACTGATATTCAAGTGATGCTTTCTTTTCCAGGGAAACTACTGGGGATAATGAGAACATGGCACCTGAATCCAAATTCACCGACTGATCGTATAATGCCTCTGGACCAACCACGCCACATTGTACGTTCAGCATGGTTGCCACACAAAAAATTACGAACTATGAGACAGAAATCAAAAGTTCAATTATAACCTGCCTATGAGACAGAGGAGATAGTCACCGTACTGTACACTTTCTACAATATCCATGTCCATTATGAATATAACAAGTGCATTCACTCAAAAGGAGGAGTTGAACATAAAACAAAAAAAAAATCTGGTTTTTCACTTAGGATCCGGTCAAATTATTCTGAAAATATAAAGACGACTTGGTAAATTCCTGCAGTTTATATTCGGCATAGAATGCAGATTTAGGGGGCTTTCACACCTGCCTCGTATGGTTTGGTTGAATCACACTAGAGTTAGTTTTTTCCACTTTTGGTGTGGTTCGTTTGGGCAGGTGTGAATGGAGCAATCACACACACACAGGTGACCAAACGCCTTGAAGGGGGTCTCGGTACCAGGGTTAAGAATTTATCTTTATGTCCAATGCCAAATGGGTAGCAAATAATTAATTATACCACCCACTCCATAGATTGCCATTGTGCTTTTTTTAGGCAGTCGAGTTAACGCGTAACTCTCGCCAAAATGCAACCTGTGGTCTTTTTGTGAATGAACCGGAGTCAAACTTTCGTTTAAAAGCATAATTAGGACTTTGAATGGGAGAGCTAGGGGCATCAAAATCCATAGTATATAATTATATAACACCAAGAAGGCTCAACACAAGGTGATACCTGGAGTAAAGTCTCACCTTGTGTCGAGCCTTCTTAGAGTTTTAGAAATAGTGATTTTGATGCTATCGTAGTAGCGCCCCTAGCTTTCCCAGTCAAAAGGCCATTTGACCGAAAAACCAAGAAACAGTAAATCTTTAAAGTGGCGCCTCCGTCCTAATTATGCTTATAAACTAAAGTTAGACTCTGGTACATTCACAAAAAGACCCTAGGTTGCATTTTGGCGAGAGTTACCCTTTAAGCAAATCTACCAGCCACCTGCGTATTTTACCGGCTGGTGGATGGTGCTAATTTCCAACCCTGCCCGGTACGCTTTCAACCTAACTCTGGAGCGGTTCGGTTGTGGCGGGAATGTGATCCGACCTCGAACCGCACCCCTAACTCTGTGTGCGCCACAAGTCTGAGCTAAATGGCTACAGTCAGGTCATATAGTCAGGGGAGCTTTGCATATTGCGATGCGGAAGGTGTGCTAGCAGCTTGCAATGCTTCTGTCACAGAAACAGACAAGCTCGCCATCACTTGGATTTCCGTGGTCAAACCAGCCGCCGCTGAAGTTGGAGACAGACGCCGGCACAGCAGAGCGAAGTCTCGGTGAGCAGAGCGAAGTCTCGGTGAGCAGAGCAGGCGTAGGAACGCCCTTGCAAAACAACGTCTGAAAATTACTGTAATGAAATGAGCTGGTTTGACCATGGAGATGAGAAAGAAATATGTACTATGCCAGAACACAGGACCTTCTTCCTGTATTTACTTTCAGGCTCCCGCCCCCCCAGACACATCTGACCAATTATAGCAAAACTCAACCAAGGGGGGCACAACTGCTCCAAGATCATTGTCTGATGTGGACCAGCGCAAATACACAACAGGTGTGAAAACGCCCTAAATGCCAGGAAGTGGCTGAACTACCTTTTGCTTAATTAATGTAATTTTTTTTTTTTTATAAATAACTCCAATAGGAACTTGATGATGAACAGAAGTGAATAACAGATTTGTTTTAGGTCAACAGCACCTTTAAAAAAACAAAAAAAAAAAAAAAAAAACATTCATTCAGATTCTTTCATTTTTCAGCAATTTTTGTTTTGTTTTTAAATTACTGTTCTTCTTTTACATCAACACAACAGTTGATTAGCGAGTCATCTTTATTTACAGAGGGAAAGTTGGGAGTGATGAGCTCCACAGCTTATGCATTGAGCCTCAGAGACTGATCCTCTCTCCTCCTGGAGGAGATATCGATGTCTATGGAGTCTTTACCCACGATGAGTCGGAGGCGCTTTGCTGGAGGAAGCGGAATGAAATCGTCTTCAAACTCATTGTCGAAGTAATCATCATCGTCGTCGTCGTCGTCCTCCTCTTCCTCGTCGTCACCGTCTTCGTCGTCCTCTTCAGACGACGGCTCGGCCAGGACCTTTTGGGTCCGATGTCCACCGTGCCGGGCCTCCAGACTCTGGCCCATGTCCCCGTTATAGGACATCTGGTCCGCCTTTGTCTGGGATATTCTCCGCGCATCGTCCTCTCTCTTCAGCTGGATCTTGAGCTTGGTGGAGTTACTGTGGACCCCGGGGGCAAAGCCGTTATTCAGTTTGGCGATGTACGAGCTACCTTTGTCCTTGTCGTGGTCCTTGCTGAACTTGATGCTGATTTTGCTGTTTGAGGCCGAGTTGACCGTAGAGGCAGAAAGGTTGGAGGAGCCAACCGGGTCGTTGGCGTCATTGGTCTTGCTACTGCTGCTGTCCCTCCGCCGGCGGAGCGTCAGTTTGGGGATGCCCGTGTTGTTCTCCAAGATCAGCTGAGCGTCAGATCGTGTGATCTGACGCTTCTTCTTACTTTTGTCCTGTGAACGGCAGCCACTCTTACCCTTGTCCCTGCGGAGGGACTTGCTGCCGTTGGAAACCCCGTTGTAGTCCCTGTGCCGGTCGGTGAAGCTCAGCAGCACGTTGCCACAGTCTGAGAAGTTAGCGGCGTGGCCAGCAGCCACCGGCATGAAGGGCTCGCCGTACGAGTCCTCGCATTTGATCGTCCGTTCCGTCCTGAGCCGTGCCAGCCGTTTTCGCCTGGTGCACGAGCCTCTTCTGGGATAGCCAGGGTCCAGAGCCGGCTGCTCCAGGCCTACTCCATGGCGGAGGTACTCCTCCATGTCAGCTGGCTCTGTTTTAATGACCACTCCACCAGGGACTGGGCTCAAGCCATCCATAGCACTGGGCTCCAGCTTAACGCCAGCTGCCGTTTCCTGGGCTTTTACAAGGGTCCTTGTGGACCTGCGAGTTCTGTACGTCGAACACTGGCTGCCCTCGCTACCTTGCCCGTGCGGTAGATTGCCATTTTCCTTGGCAGCGTGACGGGTGAGGCAGCCCTGCTGGCCTAATGTCTGCTGCACCAGTTCCTGTCCAGCCTTCTCCTTCTTCACGGTGACACCTTTACAAAGTGACACCTTTGAGTCCCTGAGACCCAGCTGGCAAGTCTCTCCTTTGGCCAACGCCTTGGGCTCTGCGCC
>JABXJD010000874.1:142500-148084 GCA_013375575.1 Percina caprodes | reverse complement strand
TGTGTAGATGTGTGTATGTGTATATGTGTGTATGTAGATGTGTGTATATATATATGTGTGTATATATATGTGTGTGTGTGTGTGTGTGTGTGTTACTTTGATTAATAAAGTTTTTGAAAAACCCATGAAGGGAGCTGGGGAGGAGGGAGGAGGCAGCCGAGGCTGGTTCCGCCATGTTGGTTTTTCCGGCTGTGTGTGAAGGATGCGAGAGCGGCCATGGCCTTGTCACTGAGCGGAGACGAAGAGGAGTATGAGTCCGAGGGCGAGCAGGTCAGAGCGGTTCATTCCTCCGGTCCTCCTGTCTGCGGGACAGGAGCGGCTTTCACGGAGAAAGGGAAAGATGTCGGGGATGTTGTTTTTGTCAGCCGTTGACGTTAACGTCTACGTCTCGCGCTCGTCTTACTTTCTGTTTCCAGTCGCGCTGAAAGGACATGAATGTGTCTTTTAACCCGCCTACGGTAAACCGGGTTAAATAGCTGAGCCGGGCTAAATGTTTCGAGTTAAATGGACTGTAAATCAGGGTTAAAGCCCGTCCAAACACACCGTTCCTCCCGGGAAGCGACATCTTTTTCCTAGGATGGCGAAGGAAAGTCCCGCCCTACTCGGCCTCTGATTGGCCAAGACGCCTTGCCTTCGTCGGTTTGATTGGTTAGGTTTAGACAGGAAGCGTTCTTTTATTTACTTATATTTTTATTTTATTTGATTTGAATGCTTAAAAATACAAAAACAATACATAAATGAGTCCTAACAGCATATACAATAACAATTACATAATTAGAATTAAAAAAGTTATTAATTAGCCAAAATTAAATAAGAGAGGAGGTATTTACACATTAATATATGTACACACTATTATATATACACACTAATATATATATATACACACACTAATATATATACACATACACATATATCGGTCTGCTGGCTCCATATTGATCCCATTAGCCTTCCTACAGTTAACAGAGGCTGTTTTTATAATCTTTTCCCGACATTTTTGTCACTTTTTTCAACGTTATTTCATTGTTTTATTTTTTCAAATGCTATATATTGAAAAAGAAAAAGAAATTGAATGAAAGCAGTGACCTGATCATATATATATAGTGCAGAGCGTTGTTATTATGGTGATTTGGGAAGAAGCCCCCCCCCAAATGTCTGATATGATATTGCAGCGAAGTCTTCTACTAGCAGGAAGACCCGGATTGTGATTGGTTAGGGTTCGGGTTGCAATTCTATTGTAAGCCAATCAGAGGCAGAGGAGGGCGGGACCTGCCTTCACCATGCCCTCCATGTCTCATGAGAGAGACCGTCTCCGTCTCTTTATACACACTTTCATCAGGTTAGGGACAAACTCAGGACATCAGTGTCCCCCGTTAGCTGCTACAAGCTACGCTAGCCCCTGAAGACCATTGTTGTTAATTAAGAAGGCTTCAGGCAGTGACGAGGGGGGGGGGCAACAATGGACTGGCTCTACTTCTGTCTCCAAAACAGACAGACAGAGAGACATGCACAGGGACACACACTATGCTTGTTACACACACAGGGACACACACTATGCTTGTTACACACACAGGGACACACACTATGCTTGTTACACACACAGGGACACACACTATGGTTGTTACACACACAGGGACACACACTATGGTTGTTACACACACAGGGACACACACTAGTGTGTATGTGGTCTGTTGGTGTGATGCAGTGTGTGTGTGTGTGTGTGTGTGTGTGTGTGTGTCTTTGTGTCACTCCGTGTTTCCGAATTTGGGATCAATAAAGTTTTTCTAATATAATAATGAATCCTACCCGCCGCCTGCTCACAGTTTATTTTTATCATCTTTAGCGGTTGCTACCGGCGAGGCAAACGTGTTGCCACGGCAACCTCTCCTCCTGCTGGAAGAAGACTGGCTGTAACGCTCTTATTTTGAAAAGGCTTTACACCTGTGTCATGGCAACAAGAGAAGAGACTAAAAATAGTCTGATAGGAGGTTACAAATGGTGTGTGTGTGTGTGTGTGTGTGTGTGTGTGTGTGTTTTGTGTGTGTGTGAGAGACACCTTTTCTTTCCTCCCCCCTTACACATCATCTTCAGGTGTGTAACATTTTAACCGTGTGTGTGTCTTCCAGCAGCGGGCGGCCAACCGCCGAAGCCGGCGGGGCGGGGGCGGAGGCGGGTGAAGCTGGCCCACCCGCAGCGGCGGCGCGGCGGCGACGGCGCTGCAGGAAGTGCGAGGCGCCTCCGCACCGAGTGTGGCGAGTGTCACTTCTGCAAAGACATGAAGAAGTTCGGAGGACCGGGACATGAAGCAGTCCTGCATCATGAGGCAGTGCATCGCCGTGAGTTACCCGGGGGCAGGAGGGGGTAGGGGGTATCCTGCATCATGAGGCAGTGCATCGCGTGAGTTACCCGGGGGCAGGAGGGGGTAGGGGGTATCCTGCATCATGAGGCAGTGCATCGCCGTGAGTTACCCGGGGGCAGGGAGGGGGTAGGGGGTATCCTGCATCATGAGGCAGTGCATCGCCGTGAGTTACCCGGGGGCAGGGAGGGGGTAGGGGGTATCCTGCATCATGAGGCAGTGCATCGCAGAGTTCCCGGGGCAGGGAGGGTAGGGGGTATCCTGCATCATGAGGCAGTGCATCGCCGGAGTTACCCCGGGGCAGGGGGTAGGGGGTATCCTGCATCATGAGGCAGTGCATCGTGGAGTTACCCGGGGCAGGGAGGGGGTAGGGGTATCCTGCATCATGAGGCAGTGCATCGCGTGAGTTACCGGGGGCAGGGAGGGTAGGGGGTATCCTGCATCATGAGGCAGTGCATCGCCGTGAGTTACCCCGGGGCAGGGAGGGTAGGGGGTATCCTGCATCATGAGGCAGTGCATCGCGTGAGTTACTCCCGGGGGCAGGGAGGGGGTAGGGGGTATCCTGCATCATGAGGCAGTGCATCGCGTGAGTTACCCGGGGGCAGGGAGGGGGTAGGGGGTATCCTGCATCATGAGGCAGTGCATCGTGAGTTACCCGGGGGCAGGGAGGGGGTAGGGGGTATCCTGCATCATGAGGCAGTGCATCGCCGTGAGTTACCCCGGGGGGGGCAGGGAGGGGGGGTAGGGGGGGTATCCTGCATCATGAGGCAGTGCATCGCCGTGAGTTACCCGGGGGCAGGGAGGGGGGAGGGGGTATCCTGCATCATGAGGCAGTGCATCGCCGTGAGTTACTCCCGGGGGCAGGGAGGGTAGGGGGTATCCTGCATCATGAGGCAGTGCATCGCCGTGAGTTACCCCGGGGGCAGGGAGGGGGGGTAGGGGGTATCCTGCATCATGAGGCAGTGCATCGCCGTGAGTTACCCGGGGCAGGGAGGGTAGGGGGTATCCTGCATCATGAGGCAGTGCATCGCGTGAGTTACCCCGGGGGCAGGGAGGGGGTAGGGGGTATCCTGCATCATGAGGCAGTGCATCGCCGTGAGTTACCCGGGGGCAGGGAGGGGGTAGGGGGTATCCTGCATCATGAGGCAGTGCATCGCCGTGAGTTACCCGGGGGCAGGGAGGGGGTAGGGGGTATCCTGCATCATGAGGCAGTGCATCGCCGTGAGTTACCCCGGGGGCAGGGAGGGGGGGTAGGGGGGGTATCCTGCATCATGAGGCAGTGCATCGCCGTGAGTTACCCGGGGGCAGGGAGGGGGTAGGGGGTATCCTGCATCATGAGGCAGTGCATCGCCGTGAGTTACCCCGGGGGCAGGGGGTAGGGGGTATCCTGCATCATGAGGCAGTGCATCGCCGTGAGTTACCCCGGGGCAGGGAGGGGGTAGGGGGTATCCTGCATCATGAGGCAGTGCATCGCGTGAGTTACCCGGGGCAGGGAGGGGGTAGGGGGTATCCTGCATCATGAGGCAGTGCATCGCCGTGAGTTACCCCGGGGCAGGGAGGGGGTAGGGGTATCCTGCATCATGAGGAGTGCATTGCCGTGAGTTACGGGGGCAGGGAGGGGGTAGGGGGTTTCCTGCATCATGAGGCAGTGCATCGCCGTGAGTTACCCCGGGGCAGGGAGGGGGTAGGGGGTATCCTGCATCATGAGGCAGTGCATTGCCGTGAGTTACCCCGGGGGGGGCAGGGAGGGGGGGTAGGGGGGGTTTCCTGCATCATGAGGCAGTGCATCGCCGTGAGTTACCCGGGGGGGGCAGGGAGGGGGGGTAGGGGGGGTATCCTGCATCATGAGGCAGTGCATCGCCGTGAGTTACCCCGGGGGGAGTGTGTGTGTGTGTGTGTGTGTGTGTGTCTGTGTGTGTGTGTGTGTGTGTGTGTGTGTGTGTGTGTGTGTGTGATGATTATGATGAAACATATGTGAAGTGTTCTTGCTGCTTGATGTTATTATTTATCTTTTCATTCACACGTTCCTGGTGAAGTAGAAGTTGTGTTGTTGTTGTGTGTCTGCAGCCGTGTGGTTGTGTGTCTGCAGCCGTGTGGTTGTGTGTCTGCAGCCGTGTTGTTGTGTGTCTGCAGCCGTGTGGTTGTGTGTCTGCAGCCGTGTTGTTGTGTGTCTGCAGCCGTGTGGTTGTGTGTCTGCAGCCGTGTGGTTGTGTGTCTGCAGCCGTGTTGTTGTGTGTCTGCAGCCGTGTGGTTGTGTGTCTGCAGCCGTGTGGTTGTGTGTCTGCAGCCGTGTTGTTGTGTGTCTGCAGCCGTGTGGTTGTGTGTCTGCAGCCGTGTGGTTGTGTGTCTGCAGCCGTGTTGTTGTGTGTCTGCAGCCGTGTGGTTGTGTGTCTGCAGCCGTGTTGTTGTGTGTCTTCAGCTGTGTGGTTGTGTGTCTGCAGCGGTGCTGCCTCACACGGCCGTGTGCGTGTGTAAGGAGGCGGGAAGGAGGACACGCTGGAGGACGACGACGACAAGTTCAACTTCATGTTGATGGAATGTTCCATCTGCAACGAGATCGTCCACCCACACTGTCTCAAGGTACACACACACACACAGAGACACAAACACACACACACACACACAGAGACACACACACACACACACACCCAGACACACACACACACACACACACACAGACACACACACACACACACACACACACACAGAGACACACACACATATATACACACACACACACACACATAGACACACACACACACACACACACATACACACACACACACACACATACACACACACACAGACACACACACACACACACATACACACACACACACACACAGACATACACACACACACAGACACACACACACACACAGAGACACACACACAGAGACACACACACAGACACACACACACACACACACACACACACACACTCAGGTGAAGTGTAATATAATATTTCAGACATCCAGAAGTGGACATTAGCGTGTTTGTCTCTGCTCCAGAGGAAGACAGAGTTGTGTTATTGTTACCGTTGTCTCGTTTGTGTTGAAGGACGCTGTGTTGACCCTCAGTGTTGTTGTTGTTGTTGTTGTTGTTGTTGTTGTTGTTGATCAGGTGAGCGACGCCTCCGGAGTCGTCAACGATGAGCTCCCAAACTGCTGGGAATGTCCCAAATGCAACCACGCCGGGAAAAGTGGGAAAGTGAGTACGACAACCGCAAGA
>JABXJD010000874.1:117500-137500 GCA_013375575.1 Percina caprodes | reverse complement strand
GTCGGGTAGGGACACACGCAGGGACACATGGGGACATGGGGACGTGCTGAGTCACACAGGGACATGCAGAAACACAAAGTGATACACAGGGACACACAGGGACACACAGGGACATGCAGGGCGCCTCTGTTGAAAGAAGACAAGATGTCCAGTTTATGAGAAATGAATGTAAAGCTGCCGTGTGTGACTGTTGTCCTCCAGTGTGTAACTGTTGTCCTCCATGTCCTCCAGTGTGTAACTGTTGTCCTCCAGTGTGTGACTGTTGTCTTCCATGTCCTCCAGTGTGTAACTGTTGTCCTCCAGTGTGTAACTGTTGTCCTCCATGTCCTCCAGTGTGTAACTGTTGTCCTCCATGTCCTCCAGTGTGTAACTGTTGTCCTCCAGTGTGTGACTGTTGTCTTCCATGTCCTCCAGTGTGTAACTGTTGTCCTCCATGTCCTCCAGTGTGTAACTGTTGTCCTCCAGTGTGTGACTGTTGTCCTCCAGTGTGTAACTGTTGTCCTCCATGTCCTCCAGTGTGTAACTGTTGTCCTCCAGTGTGTAACTGTTGTCCTCCATGTCCTCCAGTGTGTAACTGTTGTCCTCCAGTGTGTGACTGTTGTCCTCCATGTCCTCCAGTGTGTAACTGTTGTCCTCCATGTCCTCCGGTGTGTAACTGTTGTCCTCCAGTGTGTGACTGTTGTCCTCCAGTGTGTGACTGTTGTCCTCCATGTCCTCCAGTGTGTAACTGTTGTCCTCCAGTGTGTAACTGTTGTCCTCCAGTGTGTAACTGTTGTCCTCCATGTCCTCCGGTGTGTGACTGTTGTCATCCTCTAGTGTGTGACTGTTGTCTTCCGTCTCCTTGTGTCCTCCAGTGTGTAACAGTTGTCCGCCGTCTCCTCGTGTTATCCAGTGTGTAACAGTTGTCCTCCGTGTCCTCCAGTGTGTAACTGTTGTCCTCTGTGTCCTCCAGTGTGTAACTGTTGTCCTCCGTGTCCTCCAGTGTGTAACAGTTGTCCTCTGTGTCCTCCAGTGTGTAACCGGGTCACGGACCACTCCCTCACCTTCTTTAAGCGCTGCGGGAGCATCTGTCAGATCGACCTCCGCTTCTGTAAGCAGGTGACGCGGACGGCGTGCGAGCGCTTCATCGCCGAGATGTCCGTGTCCGTCCCCTTCAGACTGACGGAGGACAAACTGCTGCAGAAGACATGTTAGTCCCCGCTCGCCTCGGGGACTATTATGGGATGGGATGTCTCATTATACATCTGTTAGTACATTACATTTACAGATGAATGACAATGTGAACATCTACCCCGAATATACTGAGACGAGAGACAGACGCTCAGAGGACAGAAGGACGTGGATTACTTTCCTAAAGACGTGCTTGTGTGTTTTTATTTGTTGTTGTTTAAATATTTGAGAGTATTTTTATAAATCATGTGAGTTGGCAGGCCTCCATATCTGACATCACGGGAACGTCAGGCAGACATCCGTTGAAAATGTGCAGCGTGTGATCCATGTCCACATGTCCCCGTCAGTCCCTCCAGGAAGACGGGATTAACCCTCGTGCCGTCCTCCGGTCAATAAAAAAATTGAAAATCAACATTTTGTTGACGCTTCTTATCGATATTTTTAACTTTTTCTTACTTTTTGTCCCTTTTTTCAACACTTTAGACTCTTTTTTTCACTTTCACTTTTTTTGACGTTTTCAACACTACGTAACACTAACTTATTAACTTTAGTTTTAGTTATTTTTGGAATTTATGGTCAATAAAGCTCATTTATAAGAAATTAGGAATTATTGAGACTAAAATTAAAGGAATGGATGTTGATGATAATCACAGACTGGAATATGTCAACTTTTACTCTCAATACTATTTCAAAAACACTTCAATTTGGTTTCAAATGCTATAAAATTGAATAAGACGCCCAAAATTAATGAAAGTAGAGATTTGTATTTGGCAAAGAGCGGGTAACATTACAGCTTGTTTCTACCTGATGCTGAACATCTGTCCTGTAGGGTAACATTACAGCTTGTTTCTACCTGATGATAAACATCTGTCCTGTAGGGTAACATTACAGCTTGTTTCTACCTGATGCTGAACATCTGTCCTGTAGGGTAACATTACAGCTTGTTTCTCCCTGATGATGAACATCTGTCCTGTAGGGTAACATTACAGCTTGTTTCTACCTGATGATGAACATCTGTCCTGTAGGGTAACATTACAGCTTGTTTCTCCCTGATGATGAACATCTGTCCTGTAGGGTAACATTACAGCTTGTTTCTACCTGATGCTGAACATCTGTCCTGTAGGGTAACATTACAGCTTGTTTCTCCTGATGCTGAACATCTGTCCTGTAGGGTAACATTACAGCTTGTTTCTCCTGATGATGAACATCTGTCCTGTAGGGTAACATTACAGCTTGTTTCTACCTGATGATGAACATCTGTCCTGTAGGGTAACATTACAGCTTGTTTCTACCTGATGATGAACATCTGTCCTGTAGGGTAACATTACAGCTTGTTTCTCCCTGATGCTGAACATCTGTCCTGTAGGGTAACATTACAGCTTGTTTCTCCCTGATGATGAACATCTGTCCTGTAGGGTAACATTACAGCTTGTTTCTCCTGATGATGAACATCTGTCCTGTAGGGTAACATTACAGCTTGTTTCTACCTGATGATGAACATCTGTCCTGTAGGGTAACATTACAGCTTGTTTCTACCTGATGATGAACATCTGTCCTGTAGGGTAACATTACAGCTTGTTTCTCCCTGATAATGAACATCTGTCCTGTAGGGTAACATTACAGCTTGTTTCTCCCTGATGCTGAACATCTGTCCTGTAGGGTAACATTACAGCTTGTTTCTCCCTGATGATGAACATCTGTCCTGTAGGGTAACATTACAGCTTGTTTCTCCCTGATGATGAACATCTGTCCTGTAGGGTAACATTACAGCTTGTTTCTCCCTGATGTCGTGCTGTAATGTGTCACCGCACGTCAACATGATCATCTTTTATATTTGTAAATCCCAAAAACGTAAGTGCTAATGTCCATTAAAATAATTTCCTTTGTACCATCGCTGAGTCCGTTTTTAATTCACTTTTTTATGATCTCTCTCTCTATATATCTATATATATATCTACAGTGTAGATATATATATGTGTATATGTATATACAGTATGTATCTGTGTATATGTACTGTGTGTACATATATATGTATGTGTGTATATATATATATATGTACTGTATGTATATATCTATATATATAGAGATGTATAGATATTTATATATAAATAAAAGTGCAGCGGCAGTTGCGGCGGCAGAAGTATAGATGCGGCAGACGCGGCGGCTGCGACAGAAGCGGCGGCAGCGGCGGTAAAAGTATAGAAGCGGCGGCAGCGGCAGATGCGGCGGCAGCGGCGGTAAAACTATAGAAGCGGCGGCAGCGGCAGATGCGGCGGTAAAAGTATAGAAGCGGCGGCAGCGGCAGACGCGGCGGAAGCGGCAGATGCGGCGGCAGCGGTGGTAAAAGTATAGAAGCGGCGGCAGCGGCAGCCGCGGTGCTCGGGGCTCGACCGTTGGTCTCATCAGGACGCATTCAGGCAGTTAAAGAAGTGATGGTGATGCTCCGTGTTGAGATGATTTCACCGCCAGCCTCCTCCTTCACGGTAGAAATGCCGGAGCTGCGATGAAGGTGCCGTTATCTGTACATAACCCTCTGATCCAGGCTTAGCTCCGCTTAGCTACTTTAGCTAGCAGCTAACGAGAGCCTACGGTAAAGCAGCTAACGTTAGCCAGTTAGCTGCTAATGCTCATAACGGTCAACTCTGACAGCTGCCTCTTAACATTGAATTTAACGGAGATGTTAACCATTAAATGATTAAGCTAAATGTGTTTGGATGTGATGGTTATCATACATATTGTAACATTAACTGTGTGTTTGTGTGTGAAGTCAGCTGTTAGCTCTTTTAGCGTGTATAGAGCAGCATATCTCCACCAGACTCCATGTAAATAATCACTACTTTTAGCGTGTATAGAGCAGCATATCTCCACCAGACTCCATGTAAATAACAATGAAGTGTGTTTTACGCTGATAAAAGTAGTGATTATTTACATGGAGTCTGGTGGGTTTGGTGATGGTGATTTCTGTTTCATGTTAAACTAAAAGGATCTTCCTCTTTAACTAAAAGGTCTATCTCTGTAGGGATCCATCCCATAATGTTGTCAGACATTAGAATAATAACCTGTCAGCGGACAGGAAGAGACAGAGAGAAACACTTCATTCAAAGTGGACAGAAACTAAATAAAACTACCAAAAGCCGTCTTGGTTCATCTTTCCACTGTTCCAACAATCACCACTCTGGTCTGGTTGGAATAAACTCTTAATTCACCCATTTACATGTGGAGATATGCTGCTCTATACACACTAAAAGTAGTGATTATTTACATGGAGTCTGGTGGAGATATGCTGCTCTATACACACTAAAAGTAGTGATTATTTACATGGAGTCTGGTGGAGATATGCTGCTCTATACACGCTAAAAGTAGTGATTATTTACATGGAGTCTGGTGGAGATATGCTGCTCTATACATGCTAAAAGTAGTGATTATTTACATGGAGTCTGGTGGAGATATGCTGCTCTATACACGCTAAAAGTAGTGATTATTTACATGGAGTCTGGTGGAGATATGCTAGCTTAGCAGGATTGATGTGACTTTCAGGCAGGAGCCTCGTCCATGTGGGCTTCATGTTGTGGTCTGCTAAGTGACGTCATGGGCACCGGGGCGGTCCGAGGCCAGCAGCCGGGGTTTGGGGCCGGGGCGGGACCCTTCAGATTCGCCCCCAGTGCGGGGTACTCCACGTACCCCCCCAGCAGCTCAGGGAGCCCCAGCCCGCTGTGCAAGGCCTGTGGTCAGGCCTTCTCTGTCTTCAGGAGGAAGGTGGGTACGAGATTTATACCACTGTGTACAAGTACTCCGTTACTGTGTAGAAATACTCTTTTACACTGTAGAAACACTCTTTTGCACTGTAGATATACTCTTACAGTGGATTAATACTCTGTTACTCTTACAGTGGATTAATACTCTGTTACTCTTACAGTCAAAGTAAAACATCAAAATATACATTCAGGACTAAAAGTGAAAGATCTTTATTATAATTATTATTATTATTACATATATTATATTATATGGTGGATTGTAACACAAACCTGTTTGTCTCTGTCTCCCCCTCCCTGTCTCTCCCTCCCTGTCTCCCTCCCTGTCTCTCCCTCCCTGTGTCCCTCCCTGTCTCTCCCTCCCTGTGTCCCTCCCTGTCTCTCCCTCCCTGTCTCTCCCTCCCTGTGTCCCTCCCTGTGTCCCTCCCTGTCTCTCCCTCCCTGTCTCTCCCTCCCTGTGTCCCTCCCTGTGTCCCTCCCTGTCTCTCCCTCCCTGTCTCTCCCTCCCTGTGTCCCTCCCTGTGTCCCTCCCTGTCTCTCTCTTTGTCTCCCTCCCTGTGTCCCTCCCTGTGTCCCTCCCTGTCTCTCCCTCCCTGTCTCTCTCTTTGTCTCCCTCCCTGTGTCCCTCCCTGTGTCCCTCCCTGTCTCTCTCTTTGTCTCCCTCCCCCGTCTCTCTCCCTCCCTGTCTCTCCCTCCCTGTGTCCCTCCCTGTCTCTCTCTGTCTCCCTCCCTGTCTCCCCCTCCCTGTCTCTCCCTCCCTGTCTCTCCCCCTCCCTCTCTCTCTGTCTCCCTCCCTGTCTCTCTCTGTCTCCCTCCCTGTCTCCCCCTCCCTGTCTCTCCCTCCCTGTCTCTCCCCCTCCCTCTCTCTCTGTCTCCCTCCCTGTCTCCCTCCCTGTCTCTCTCTCCCTGTCTCTCCCTCCCTGTCTCCCTCCCTGTCTCTCTCTCCCTGTCTCTCCCTCCCTGTGTCCCTCCCTGTCTCTCTGTCTCCCTCCCTGTCTCTCCCTCCCTGTCTCCCTGTCCCTCCCTCCCTGTCCCCCCCCAGTATATGTGCAGTGACTGCAGGAAGACGTTCTGCTCTGCGTGCTCTGAGCTGCAGGACGACGTCCGTCTGTGCTCCGTGTGCCGGTTGCTACGGGCGACGGCGTTCCAGCGGCCGCGGCTGATGCGGTTGCGGGTTCGAGAGCTGCGTCAGTACCTGCTGCTGCGCAACGTCTCCACGGAAACCTGCAGGGAGAAGGAGGACCTGGTGGAACTGGTGCTGTGTCACCACGGCAACCAGGACGAGGAGGACGCACGCTCGCCGCCGCCGCAGGGACAGCCAATCAGCCGCAGCGACAGCTCGGACACCAACCAGGTCAGCTGATCGGGGGGGGGAAGAGAAACAGGATAGATAGAGACACACACAGAGAGAGAGAGAGAGAGACAGACCGAGACAGACAGACAGGCAGACAGGCAGACAGGCAGACAGGCAGAGCGAGACAGAGACAGAGAGAGAGAGAGACAGAGAGAGAGAGAGAGAGAGAGAGAGAGAGAGAGAGAGAGAGAGAGAGAGAGAGAGAGAGAGAGAGAGAGAGAGAGAGAGAGAGAGAGAGAGAGAGAGACGAGATCATTTCTTTTCACTCAGTAACTTGTATGAATCTGTTTCTATTTCTGTTTTTTTTTTCGTGAGCTGTGTATTTCTTCTTCTGTGGTGCAGGACTCGGGTGACGCGGCGTCTCAGTCTCTGCTGAACCTGGACGCCGGCGAGCGCTCTCCGGAGGTGAGGTGATGTCATCGCATCATGTGATGTGGTCCAGCGTTGCGGTGTCTGTACGCCGCCAACAGCACGCCACACCTGTAGGGGGCAGTGGGACGAGAAGCCCTCGTTAGCCAATCAGAGTCCCGAGAAGCTCAAGCCCTCGTTAGCCAATCAGAGTCCCGAGAAGCTCAAGCCCTCGTTAGCCAATCAGAGTCCCGAGAAGCTCAGGCTCTCGTTAGCCAATCAGAGTCCCGAGAAGCTCAGGCTCTCGTTAGCCAATCAGAGTCCCGAGAAGCTCAGGCTCTCGTTAGCCAATCAGAGTCCCGAGAAGCTCAGGCTCTCGTTAGCCAATCAGAGTCACTTAGGGGTTTTATGGCTGTCTGATTACATATAGTATGTTATATTATATTTATAGTATATTTATATTTTACTTTGGGTCTTTTATTTTGAAGTGAAGCATTTTGTCACTTCCTCTCTCCTCTTCCTCTCTCCTCTCTCTCCTCTTCCTCTCTTCCCCTCTCTCCTCTTCCTCTCTTCCCCTCTCTCCTCTTCCTCTCTTCCCCTCTCTTCTCTTCCTCTCTCCTCTCTCTCCTCTTCCTCTCTTCCCCTCTCTCCTCTTCCTCTCTCTCCTCTTCCTCTTTCCCTCTCTTCTCTTCCCTCTCTCTCTCTCTCCTCTTCCTCTTCCCTCTCTCCTCTTCCTCTCTTCCCTCTCTCCTCTTCCCCTCTTCCCCTCTCTCCTCTTCCTCTCTCTCCTCTTCCTCTCTTCCCCTCTCTTCTCTTCCTCTCTCCTCTCTCTCCTCTTCCTCTCTCTCCTCTTCCTCTCTTCCCCTCTCTCCTCTTCCTCTCTTCCCCTCTCTCCTCTTCCTCTCTTCCCTCTTCCTCTCTCCTCTTCCTCTCTTCCCCTCTCTTCTCTTCCTCTCTCCTCTCTCTCCTCTTCCTCTCTCTCCTCTCTCTCCTCTTCCTCTCTTCCCCTCTCTCCTCTTCCTCTCTCCTCTCTCTCCTCTTCCTCTCTCTCCTCTTCCCCTCTCTCTGCTCTCTCTCCTCTTCCTCTCTTCCCCTCTCTCCTCTTCCTCTCTCCCCTCTCTCCTCTTCCTCTCTTCCCCTCTCTCCTCTTCCTCTCTCCCCTCTCTCCTCTTCCTCTCTCTCCTCTTCCTCTCTCCTCTACAGAGAGACATCTCACTCGTTTTGTTTTGTAACTTTTGGGTTTTTCTGACATTATTGAAGCTTTTTGACTATTTTGTTGCTTTTCTTAGTACTTAGTTCTGAGTACGAGGTATTTGAGTGTGTAGTTGATGAGTACGAGGTATTTGAGTGTGTAGTTGATGACTACGAGGTATTTGAGTGTGTAGTTGATGAGTACGAGGTATTTGTGTGTAGTTGATGAGTACGAGGTATTTGAGTGTGTAGTTGCGTCCCTGACGCCCGGCGTCCTCTCGTCCTCCAGGTCAGTCCTCCGACGCGGCGCCGGGCGTCTCTGTCGGACGTCTCCAGTCTCCGAGACGTGGAGGATCTGTCCGTCCGCCAGCTGAAGGAGATCCTGGCCCGGAACTTCGTCAGCTACTCAGGATGCTGTGAGAAGTGGGAGCTGGTGGAGCGCGTGGGCCGCCTGTACCGGGAGACCCAGGACCAGCGGGAGACCCAGGACCAGCGGGAGACCCAGGACCAGCGGGAGACCCAGGACCAGCGGACGACCCAGGACCACCGGGAGACCCAGGACCAACGGAGGACCCAGGACCACCGGGAGACCCAGGACCAACGGACCCAGGACCACCGGGAGACCCAGGACCACCGGAGGGTTCAGGTCAACCAGAGGTCTCGTAAGTTACACATGACACACACACACACACTCACACACTAACATTAAGCAGGGGGTCTAACATTAAACGGGGGCATGTTATATGCAGATGTAACCGGTCTGTTTTTCTTGCAGGGGAACATGTGAGCAGTACTGTAACCTCAGGTAAGATACCACTTCCTGTTAGTAACCATAGTAACCTCAAACCTCTGCTTCCTCTGACCATTTCACGTACACTAGACATGATGAAGACTCTTCACTAGACATGATGAAGACTCTTCATTAGACATGATGAAGAGTCTCCATTAGACATGATGAAGACTCTTCATTAGACATGATGAAGAGTCTCCATTAGACATGATGAAGACTCTTCATTAGACATGATGAAGAGTCTCCATTAGACATGATGAAGACTCTTCATTAGACATGATGAAGAGTCTCCATTAGACATGATGAAGACTCTTCATTAGACATGATGAAGAGTCTTCATTAGACATGATGAAGAGTCTTCATTAGACATGATGAAGAGTCTCCATTAGACATGATGAAGACTCTTCATTAGACATGATGAAGAGTCTCCATTAGACATGATGAAGACTCTTCATTAGACATGATGAAGAGTCTCCATTAGACATGATGAAGACTCTTCATTAGACATGATGAAGAGTCTCCATTAGACATGATGAAGACTCTTCATTAGACATGATGAAGAGTCTCCATTAGACATGATGAAGACTCTTCATTAGACATGATGAAGAGTCTTCATTAGACATGATGAAGAGTCTTCATTAGACATGATGAAGACTCTTCATTAGACATGATGAAGAGTCTCCATTAGACATGATGAAGAGTCTCCACTAGACATGATGAAGAGTCTTCACTAGACATGATGAAGAGTCTTCACTAGACATGATGAAGAGTGTCCACTAGACATGATGAAGAGTCTTCATTAGACATGATGAAGAGTCTTCACTAGACATGATGAAGAGTCTTCATTAGACATGATGAAGACTCTTCATTAGACATGATGAAGAGTTTTCATTAGACATGATGAAGAGTCTTCATTAGACATGATGAAGAGTCTTCACTAGACATGATGAAGAGTCTTCACTAGACATGATGAAGAGTCTCCACTAGACATGATGAAGAGTCTTCACTAGACATGATGAAGAGTCTCCACTAGACATGATGAAGAGTCTCCACTAGACATGATGAAGAGTCTCCACTAGACATGATGAAGAGTCTTCACTAGACATGATGAAGAGTCTTCATTAGACATGATGAAGAGTCTTCACTAGACATGATGAAGAGTCTTCACTAGACATGATGAAGAGTCTCCACTAGACATGATGAAGAGTCTTCACTAGACATGATGAAGAGTCTTCATTAGACATGATGAAGAGTCTTCACTAGACATGATGAAGAGTGTCCACTAGACATGATGAAGAGTCTCCACTAGACATGATGAAGAGTAGTAGACAGGAAAGGTCAACAATGAGACGCGATAAGACCGTTATGATGTGATGTAACACAGAGACAGTGTTACGTGCCGTAGCTCGGGGCAACGGGCCGTAACACCAGATGGATTTAAGGGTTGTATTTACCCCGGTGTCGTCCTCCTGGGGCAACAACGGACAACACTTTTTCAGACTTGTAGTCTCCTCGACCACCTCACTAGTTTTATACTTCCTGGAATTCATGGTCAATAACCCTCATTTATACAGAATTATAATAATATTAGAGTTAAAAAGCAGGAAATATGAATTATTTTGGCTAATAGTGAAGCTCAGAGTTGTAGTTTTTATACATGTGACGATATGATTCTCTTCCATTCTTCCTAAAGATGTGGCCCCCCCCCCTCCAGTCTGCAACGGCACTATGGCCGGTAAGCTCCTCGCTCTGTTGCCGCCGGCAACACCACAACAACAATTACCTTACACAGTATAATACATTCCAGATAGTTACAGTGTGTGTGTGTGTGTGTGTGTGTGTGTGTGTGTGTGTGTGTGTGTGTGTGTGTGTCAGACGGTGAGACGAGACCTCTGTCTCTCCATGACGACGGTCTCTGCCGTATCTGCATGGACGCCGTGATCGACTGCGTCCTGCTGGAGTGCGGTCACATGATCACCTGCACCCGCTGCAGCAAGAGGCTGAACGAGTGTCCCATCTGCCGCCAGTACGTGGTCCGCGCCGTGCACGTCTTCAAGTCCTAACACACAGCGCCGTGCACGTCTAACACACACAGCGCCGTGCACGTCTAACACACACAGCGCCGTGCACGTCTTCAAGTCCTAACACACAGCGCCGTGCACGTCTAACACACACAGCGCCGTGCACGTCTTCAAGTCCTAACACACAGCGCCGTGCACGTCTAACACACACAGCGCCGTGCACGTCTAACACACACAGCGCCGTGCACGTCTTCAAGTCCTAACACACAGCGCCCAAAAAACTCTGATTCTGTCTGGATTCTACAACTTCATCTGCACATTGAAGTAATATGAAATACTACAGGGTTCAATATGTCTCATTAAAACACACACACACAGATATACATACATACACACACACACACACACACACACACACACACACACAGATATACATACACACACACACACACAGATATACATACACACACACACACACAGATATACATACACACACACACACACACACACACACACAGATATACATACACACACACACACGCACACAGATATACACACACACAGATATATACGCACACAGATATACACACACACATACACACATCTCCACCAATCAGATTTCTCATCCCCGGGTTAGCTCTCCACCAATCAGACGGCGGTTATGGGTTGGTGTCAGCGCCTTTACTTTGGTGACCTGTCGGTAGGAAAAGTCTCACGGGGAAACGTCTAAAACGTCACTAAAAGAAAACAACATGAACAACGTTGTTGTCACGGTCGGCGTGAAGACAACAGGAAGTTAAATCATTCTGCCAGAACTCTTCTCTTTCTTACAGTGTAGCAACAGCTGACCTGTATATGGTGGTCACCTAGCAATGGTGGTCACCTAGCAACAGCTGACCTGTATATGGTGGTCACCTAGCAATGGTGGTCACCTAGCAACAGATGACCTGTATATGGTGGTCAGCTAGCAATGGTGGTCACCTAGCAACAGCTGACCTAAATATGGTGGTCACTTAGCAACAGATGACCCATATATAGTGGTCACCTAGCAACAGATGACCTATATATGGTGGTCACCTAGCAATGGTGGTCACCTAGCAGCAGCTGACCTGTATATGGTGGTCACCTAGCAATGGTGGTCACCTAGCAACAGCTGACCTAAATATGGTGGTCACCTAGCAACAGATGACCTATATATGGTGGTCACCTAGCAACAGCTGACCTAAATATGGTGGTCACCTAGCAATGGTGGTCACCTAGCAACAGCTAACCTAAATATGGTAGTCACCTAGCAACAGCTAACCTAAATATGGTGGTCACCTAGCAACAGCTGACCTAAATATGGTAGTCACCTAGCAACAGCTAACCTAAATATGGTGGTCACCTAGCAACAGCTGACCTAAATATGGTGGTCACTTAGCAACAGATGACCTATATATAGTGGTCACCTAGCAACAGTTGACCTATATACACTATATAAGGTTATATATTATACATGTGGTTACCTAGCAACAGCTGACCTCGACTGTCCGGGAGACAAAGCGGTGCTAACTCATCCAAACATCCGGCTGATTTACTGCACATGAGTTATGTTTATGGTTGGTGTATATTTTTTTTTGGGGGGTGAAGAGTTGGGTTAACTATGGGGGATATGTGACCAGACTGAACATCTATAAATGTGTAATCTGTTAATACAAGTTCCACAAATAAAGAATATTTCTGTTATTACATCCTGCACATGATTCATTATTTATTATTTATTATTTATGAATGAATAACTTGTTAGGAAGACGTCCCGGTGACTTTAGGAGAAAGATGAGTGTTGAAAGTGTTCAAATGTATTACGTTATAATATTATGTTATATATATATATATATATACTGTATGTGTGTATATATATGGTATGTGTATTTACACATATACATATATGTGTATATATATATATATGTATGTATACATATATATGTATGTATATATATATATATGTATGCATATACACACATATATATATATATATATATAAATACATATATGTATATATACAGTATATATGTATATATACTGTATGTGTGTGTGTGTATATATATATGGTATATGTGTATTTACACATATATGTATATATATATGTATACATATACACACATATATATATATATATATATAAATACATATATGTATATATACAGTATATATGTATATATACTGTATGTACTTCTACCCTTAAGACCTGAGTATTGGGTACTAAAATAAAACAGATTCTGGGTCAGATCTAAGTTGTTATCTCTGATAGTGAGTGTGGAGCGGATTATTATAATAAAATATTAATATTACATCAACATATATACAGTCTATGGTCACGACGAACCGTTTTATTGTTAGTTTTCTTTTCTCGCGAGAAACCGCGAAGTTTCCGGTGTTGTGTATGTTCCTGGAAACATGGCGGCCAGCTTCCGCGGCCGTCCTATCCGGAGTCTTCGGATGCGAGGTAAGTGTGTGGACCTCGACCCACTGATACCCGCCATAGAGACATATTGTGTGAGGAGGTTTCCTCGGGCTTGTGATGAGCCCGGTGGAGTTTGTGACCGTTTCCCGGTGTGTGTTTGTGACAGGTCGGAATGACAGCGGGGAGGAGAACGTCCCGCTGGATCTCACCAGAGGTAAGCTAGCTAGCTTCATCCATCACCCGATTATCGGTCAAAATGGACGGGTAGCTGTCCCTGCGAACCGTAGCCATAGGTAGTGAAAGCCCCCGTCCTGTTGTCTGTCCTGCCTGTATGTGCCGTGTAATGTTACACAGCTAGCGATGTCATATTATCAAGCTAACTGACTAGCTACCTGAGTTAGCTAACGTTAGCTCATAGCTACCACAGGCTAGCTAGCTAGCTACACCTAAACCAGACATCATTCCAGATGTAAGGTTATTAATCCCACAACGGGACATTTAACACTGAGGCGGGACAGCACAGGACACCTTTAATGTAAAGAAACAGTATTATTAAAAACACTTGACCATCAAACAGCCCCGAAATCACCATCACAAAACCCACCAGACTCCATGTAAATAATCACTATCACAGTGATTATTTACATGGAGTCTGGTGGAGATATGCTGCTCTATACACGCTAAAAGTAGTGATTATTTACATGGAGTCTGGTGGAGATATGCTGCTCTATACACACTAAAAGTAGTGATTATTTACATGGAGTCTGGTGGAGATATGCTGCTCTATACACACTAAAAGTAGTGATTATTTACATGGAGTCTGGTGGAGATATGCTGCTCTATACACACTAAAAGTAGTGATTATTTACATGGAGTCTGGTGAAGATATGCTGCTCTATACACGCTAAAAGTAGTGATTATTTACATGGAGTCTGGTGGAGATATGCTGCTCTATACACACTAAAAGTAGTGATTATTTACATGGAGTCTGGTGGAGATATGCTGCTCTATACACGCTAAAAGTAGTGATTATTTACATGGAGTCTGGTAGAGATATGCTGCTCTATACACGCTAAAAGTAGTGATTATTTACATGGAGTCTGGTGGAGATATGCTGCTCTATACACACTAAAAGTAGTGATTATTTACATGGAGTCTGGTGGAGATATGCTGCTCTATACACACTAAAAGTAGTGATTATTTACATGGAGTCTGGTGGGTTTGGTGATGGTGATTTCTGTTTCATGTTAAACTAAAAGGATCTTCCTCTTTAACTAAAAGGTCTATCTCTGTAGGGATCCATCCCATAATGTTGTCACACACTTAGAATAATAATCTGAGTCTGTCAGTGGCAACAACAGAATTTACGTTGCAGCTTGTTTTCTCCCGTAATACTGGTCTAATGTCACTTAGACACAAATACATGGAAACAGGTTGTTACCATTTACATTCACTTACTAAACACACAATAAATAAATAAATACAGAAGAAAATAACACCTACATCAAGAAAAAAGAGATTGTGTGTGTGTCTCTCTCTCTCTCTCTCTCTCTCTCTCTCTCTCTCTCTCTCATTTAATTTCTTCTTCTTTCTCCGGCAGAACCATCAGAAAACTTCCGGGAAATCCTTCAAAATGTGGCCAAACCCCACGGAGTCAGTAACATGCGCAAACTGGGACACCTGAACAACTTCATAAAGGTAACGTTGCCCAGTTACAGAGTGAACAAGTCCCGCCCCTTCTTGTATGCAAGTCCCGCCCCCTTCCTGTATGTAAGCCCCGCCCCATCCTGTGTGTAAGCCCCGCTTATATACAGGTCCTTTGCCGCATGTCACCCCCCCCTTTCACATCAGCTCTCCTATATAATAAAGGCCTGAATGCCCAAGAGTTTGAGATTAATGTACATTAATGTACTAGTTGATGATTAATCAGCTCTGAGCCATGTTGATGCCTCCATGTTGTTTTTGTTGCAGCTGCTATGCAACATCAGCCACCGCGAGGAGAACTTTGGCTTTACTTACGAAGAAATCATTGTTTGG
Organism: Percina caprodes; assembly: GCA_013375575.1. NCBI lineage: Eukaryota > Metazoa > Chordata > Actinopteri > Perciformes > Percidae > Percina > Percina caprodes. The sequence goes on along the minus strand of JABXJD010000874.1, from coordinate 122,394 downwards.
TAAGTCCAACGGACATAATATATCCTTTTATTTTTACATTTTTCAACATCTATACAATTGTCTGCATTTAACCTTTCCTAACTATTGTCCAGCGGTCATTTAGATTCCCGTTGGTCCAGTAATGAGCGTGAACACTGTAACCAAATGTTTAGGCAGAGCGTTTAGGTCTATCTGTGTAGGGATCCATCCCATAATGTTGTCACACACTTAGAATAATAATCTGAGTCTGTCAGCAGCAACAACACAACTTTTAGTGGACGGTGCGAACTGATGCTAACTGTATGTTGTGTCTGATTGTTCCAGTCTGCGACTGGCTCTTCTGAATGAGGCGAAGGAGGTGCGTGCAGCGGGGCTGCGGGCGCTGCGTTACCTCATCAGAGACACCAGCGTGCTGCAGAAGGTCCTCCGGCTGCAGGTGGACTATCTGATCGCCAGGTGAGTCTTGGGAGTGACTCGTTAATCGCTGGTTGCAGTAAGAAGAAGAAGGACGTGACTAATTGTCTCTGTGTTCAGATGCATCGACATCCAGCAGAGCAACGAGGGCGAGAGGACTCAGGCTCTCAGGCTCGTCAGAAAGGTAACGGCACAGCTTTCCTTTGGTTTGTGTTTTCATACCTTTGAAAAGCCTCGAATACGGGTCTACACACTGATCTAATATTACGTACATACACATAAGCATACACACACACATTGAAACACACACACACACAGTGACACACACTAAGTCTGTTATCTATTAATCTGCCGATTGTGTAGATAATTAATAGTTTTTTCTAAAAAAAAATCAATCAAACTGCAACATTTTAATCCCAATTACTTTCAAAGTCCAACGGGATGTCTTTGAATATCTTGTTTTGTCCAAAAAACCCAATATATTCAGTTTAATGTGACATAAAACAGAAAGGAGCAGATTCCTCCATATTTGGGGGGGCTGAAAAACAGCATTTCTTTTTACATGAAAGCTATTAATTATCAAAATAGTTGGCGATGATTCTTCTATTGCAGCTCTCAGCAGAAGATAGTTATATAGTTATGTCTCTGCCTTCATGTGATGACTCATGTACCCCCAGATCATCACCGTCAACGCCATGCTGTTCCCCTCCTCTGTTGCTAACTCCCTCATCGCTGTGGGAACGGACGGACTTCAGGAGAGAGACCGCATGGTCCGCGCAGCCATCGCCATCATATGTGAGCTTGGTGAGTCTCTGCACATTAGGGATGTCTCAGGGACATTAAAGGGGAGCTTATTGTTCTAAGTGTGTGACAACATTATGGGATTCATTATGGTGTTCATGGCGATGTGCTGCACACCTGGACCTCCGTAGTACTCCACATACTCCTGGAAGAGAACATGGTGACAAAGATTAAGTTATTAAAGTGTGTCTGTTGCCGCTAACAGACTCAGATTATTGTTCTAAGTGTGTGACATCATTATGGGATGGATCCCTACAGAGATAAACCTTTTAGTTAAAGAGGAAGATCCTTTTAGTTTAACATGAAACAGAAATCACCATCACCAAACCCACCAGACTCCATGTAAATAATCACTACTTTTAGTGTGTATAGAGCAGCATATCTCCACCAGACTCCATGTAAATAATCACTACTTTTAGTGTGTATAGAGCAGCATATCTCCACCAGACTCCATGTAAATAATCACTACTTTTAGCGTGTATAGAGCAGCATATCTCCACCAGACTCCATGTAAATAATCACTACTTTTAGCGTGTATAGAGCAGCATATCTCCACCAGACTCCATGTAAATAATCACTACTTTTAGTGTGTATAGAGCAGCATATCACCACCAGACTCCATGTAAATAATCACTACTTTTAGTGTGTATAGAGCAGCATATCTCCACCAGACTCCATGTAAATAATCACTACTTTTAGCGTGTATAGAGCAGCATATCTCCACCAGACTCCATGTAAATAATCACTACTTTTAGCGTGTATAGAGCAGCATATCTCCACCAGACTCCATGTAAATAATCACTACTTTTAGCGTGTATAGAGCAGCATATCTCCACCAGACTCCATGTACATAATCACTACTATTAGTGTGTATAGAGCAGCATATCTCCACCAGACTCCATGTAAATAATCACTACTTTTAGCGTGTATAGAGCAGCATATCTCCACCAGACTCCATGTACATAATCACTACTTTTAGCGTGTATAGAGCAGCATATCTCCACCAGACTCCATGTAAATAATCACTACTTTTAGCGTGTATAGAGCAGCATCTCTCTGATACATCTCTCTCTCTCTCCCTCTCTCTCTCGCTCTCTCTCTCTCTGCAGCCCTGAAGAACCCGGAGGTGGTGGCCAAGCGTGGCGGCCTCAGCACCATCCTAAAGAGCGTCATCGACTGTCAGCTGAGCCGCATCAACGAGGCTCTGATCACCACCATCCTCCATCTGCTCAACCACCCACGCACCCGGCAGTACGTCCGCGTGGACGTGGAGCTGGAGGTACACACACAGAGACACAGACACACACACACACATAGATAAACACACACTCAGTAGTTCTGTTATCCATTAATCTGCCGATTATTGTGTAGATAATTTAATAATCGTTTTTTCTATAAAACCAATCAAACTGAAACATTTCAATCCCAATTACTCTCAAAGTCCAACGGTGTCTTAAAAAAAACAATATATTCAGTTTAAAATGACATGAAACAGAAAGGAGCAGATTCCTCCATATTTGGGGGGGCTGAAAAAAAGCATTTTATTTTTAATTTTTTGTATGAAAAACTTATCAAAATAGTTGGCGGTGATTCTTCTATTGCAGCTCCCAGCAGAAGATAGTTTGGTCTCTGCCTCCGTGTGATGACTCATGAGAGACACACACACACACACACACACACACACCAGTTTTCTACATCCTGGTTGTCTGTAAACACATGCACACACAATATATATTTTTGTTGTTTTGTTCTCATTCCTCTCTCTCTCTCTCTCTCTCTCTCTCTGTCTCTCTCTGTCTCTCTCTCTCTCTCTCTCTCTCTCTCTCTCTCTCTCTCTGTGTGTGTTTCCTGCAGCAAATCCTCGCACCTTTCACAGATTTTCACTACCGTCACAACGCCGACACGACTGAAGGGCAACTCAAGTAAGTGTGTGTGTTGACCTCTGCTGTGTGTGTCGACCTGCTGCTGTGTGTCGACCTGCTGTGTGCGTGTGTGTTGACCTGCTGTGTGTGTGTGTGTGTGTGTGTGTCGACCTGCTGCTGTGTGTGTGTGTGTGTGTCGACCTGCTGCTGTGTGTGTGTGTGTTGACCTGCTGTGTGTGTGTGTGTGTGTGTGTGTGTGTGTGTGTGTGTGTCCTCAGGGAGGACAGAGAGGCCCGTTTCCTGTCCAGCAGGATGGCCATCGTGGCAGCCTTCCGCTCCTGGTCTGGTAAGGAACAAATTTTCTTATTTAAATAAGAAACGTTAATATCTTTATTTCATCCAACAGCCAATAAAACGCTGAGTGCCTGATGACATCACACGCTGTTCTGGGGTCAGATTGTTATATCGCATACATTTGAGACATTCTAACAGTTTCTGCAGGGACGTAATGCTCCTGTTGTCCTAATAATAATTCATAATTTCTGCTTTTTTAACTCTAATATTAGGTATAATTCTATATAAATGAGGGTTATTGACCATGAATTCCAAAAAGTCTGAAAAAGGTCCTCCCGGGTCACAAACTGACTAGTCTAGTCTGACACCAGGGTTAAAAGGTCTTAAACTTGAGTCAACCAGACTCGCTGCATCCCTACCTGATGCTTTCTCTTTCTTCACTCAGGGATTATCAACCTATGCAAGGCTGGCAACTCTGGAATCCAGTCTTTAATTGGCTTACTCTGCATCCCAAATATGGAGGTTAGGGTGAGTATTCACACAGCTGCAACGGTTGTTACCAGATAACTTCAGTTTTTACCTTTTTAGAGTTGGGAAATTGTAGGTCATCCAGGTTTTTACCTCCTTAATTCATACTGGATGTTCAATTAACTGAAAAATTCCTTCTGGTTTCATTGATACCTATAATTGACACAATGAAAGTTACGGTACAGAGCCCTTTTATTTTTGACATTTACATGTGGAGATATGCTGCTCTACACACGCTAAAAGTAGTGATTATTTACACTGAGGCTTGTTTCTCCCTGATGCTGAACATCTGTCCTGTAGGGTAACATTACAGCTTGTTTCTCCCTGATGCTGAACATCTGTCCTGTAGGGTAACATTACAGCTTGTTTCTACCTGATGATGAACATCTGTCCTGTAGGGTAACATTACAGCTTGTTTCTACCTGATGATGAACATCTGTCCTGTAGGGTAACATTACAGCTTGTTTCTACCTGATGATGAACATCTGTCCTGTAGGGTAACATTACAGCTTGTTTCTCCCTGATGATGAACATCTGTCCTGTAGGGTAACATTACAGCTTGTTTCTCCCTGATGATGAACATCTGTCCTGTAGGGTAACATTACAGCTTGTTTCTACCTGATGATGAACATCTGTCCTGTAGGGTAACATTACAGCTTGTTTCTACCTGATGATGAACATCTGTCCTGTAGGGTAACATTACAGCTTGTTTCTCCTGATGATGAACATCTGTCCTGTAGGGTAACATTACAGCTTGTTTCTCCTGATGATGAACATCTGTCCTGTAGGGTAACATTACAGCTTGTTTCTCCCTGATGATGAACATCTGTCCTGTAGGGTAACATTACAGCTTGTTTCTCCCTGATGATGAACATCTGTCCTGTAGGGTAACATTACAGCTTGTTTCTCCCTGATGATGAACATCTGTCCTGTAGGGTAACATTACAGCTTGTTTCTCCCTGATGATGAACATCTGTCCTGTAGGGTAACATTACAGCTTGTTTCTACCTGATGAT